>CAUYLG010064185.1:0-71529 GCA_963573385.1 Cacajao melanocephalus | reverse complement strand
TTTAGCTATTTTTATTTTTTTGTTGCATTTTAAGTTTTGGGGGACATGTAAAAAACATGTGAGATTGTTGCATAGGTACACACATGGCAGTGTGGTTTGCTGCCTTCCTCCCCATCACCTATATCTGGCATTTCTCCCCATGTTATTCCTCCCCAACTCCCCACTCCCCACTGTCCCTCCCCTATTTCCCCCAGACAGACCCCAGTGTGTGATGCTCCCCTCCCTGTGTCCATGTGTTCTCATTGTTCAACACCTGCCTATGAGTGAGAACGTTCAGGTGTTTGATTTTCTGTTCTTGTGTCAGTTTGCTGAGAATGATGGTTTCCAGGTTCATCCATGTCCCTACAAAGGACACAAACTCGTCGTTTTTTATGGCTGCATAGTATTCCATGGTGTATATGTGCCACATTTTCCCTGTCCAGTCTATCATCGATGGGCATTGGGGTTGGCTCTAAGTCTTTGCTATTGTAAACAGTGCTGCAATGAACATTTGTGTGCATGTGTCCTTATGATAAGAATGAAACGAGTAAGTAAATAACATAAAGTTGATAACAGCTACTTCTAGGGGAGGGTTGAGATAAACTGAAATCAGAAACCATACATAAAATAGGTACTGCAAAGTAGGTAACTCTGAATTTTTAGCTCCCTTCTTTCTTATTTTCTTGCCAATGCACCATTACCTTCTACCTCATCAATTTCATTCACAAGATTGAGCAGAGACTTTCCAGTGAAGCAAGTTATCATATTTGATGTTAGTAGTGATTGATAAAATGCTAATTAAGTAGCTAAAACACAGGAAAACAACATAACATTGAAAGCATATTTCATTTAAACTTTTTGGAATGCTTTCTATGTAGTCTCATTGTGAATAGTAACTGATACTTTGGTTATGCAAAATTCAAGTATTTTCCTCGTATTTCTCCAGAAAGATGATATAAAAATTCACCATACTTTCAATGTCACTATTTAACTATATGTATATTCACACAGATTCAAAAGAAATCTTGAATACCTTATTTCTTACTTCATCTAACTATTTAATTATAGCAATAAATGTTATGGTTAAATAAAATGTATACGATATAGAAATTGGTTTTTATTACTATATTCTTCCTGGTGAGATAGGAGGAATAATGAATAAATTTTAGGTTGCCCAGACAAGAAGTAGATAGGAGAAATAAGAAAAACCTGTAGCTTTATTTACTAAAGTTATGACGTTTTGTTCAAATATGCAACCCAGATACCCATTCAGAACTGAGGCATTCATTCCCCAAGCAGCTGGGAGTCTTCTCAGTTAAATCTCTTTCCTGCAATTGTCTTCAGCCAAAGACAGCTAAATCTACTGCACACAGGTATTGATCTTAAGAGAACCCCATACCAAAACAAATTTGCTGTGCCTAAATCTCTGCTTCCAAGTCTGTTTTCCAGAGAATCTGGTTTATGGCATGTTGCATCACCTCTTTCTTCCTGGAATGCCTTTGAAAACCTTGAGTACAAGTGTCCATGATCCTGGACATGGTTTGGGTTTCTAAAAGTTCACTCAGACTATCCCACTTGTACATTCACTGACAATAAACTAAGTAGAATATTCATAATTTTAGGTCACTAGAGAATTTATTCAAGATTACCTACTCATATTAATCCAGAAATAATATAAGAAATGCTGTCTGATTAGGGAGGGTGAGGTTGCTCACACTTGGCTGCTGACCCGATTTCCACAACATTTTGCTTATGCCAGTACAGACCTACGTTGTTCTGTCTTTTTGAAGAGTTAAATGTATGTACATAGGAACATGACTCATTTCTATTTACTCAGAAAATCTACTGATTTGTCTCCAATGCATTAAAAATAAACAAACAGGAGGCCCAGTGAGATTAAACCCTCAAATTAGTGTAAGAATATCTGGTTTCATTTTTACTGCCCTCAGCTGAATTTCTCATTACCTGGAGCTAATTTCCAGTGTATATGTACTGTGGAAATAATATCAGGGAAGTTGATTAGTGTAGGGAATTGATAGGTCTATAATATGGTTTGGCTGTGTCCTCACCCAAATCTCATCTTGGATGGTAGCTCCTGCAATTCCCATGCGTCATGGGAGGTAGTTGAATCATGGGGCGGGTCTTTCCTGTGCTGTTCTCGTGATAGTGAATAATTCTCACAAGACCTGATGGTTTTATAAAGGGGAGTTCTCCTGCACAAGCTCTCTTTCTCTTTGCCTGCCACCATCCATGTAAGAGGTGACTTGCTCCCCCTTGCCTTTTGCCATGATTGTGAGGCCTCCCCAGCCATGTGGAACTGTGAGTCCATTAAACCTCTTTTTCTCCCCAGTCTCAAGTGTGTCTTTATCAGCAGCATGAAAATGGACTAATATGGTCTATATAGTCAATTCAGTGAGACGTGTCCATTGGCTCAAATTGTTTATATGCTCTTAAAGGTTTAAAAAAATTTTATTGTCAGATTGGTAACCAAACTTTGATTTTTTTATTGCAATACTTTATTTTAGTCATTTTGGCAAAATATACATTGGGGACTCAGAAAAAGACTATTCTAAAAATAATAAAAACCTCTTGTTTTGCAGGTTGCTAAAATCCGTTAAGATTCAAAAAATAGTGTACCAGAGCAGCTCACAACACATCTCTGAAGAAACATCCTCAGATATAGCTTCTCAACATGTATATGTAAATGCCTTGCAATAAGGCAAAATGGATAAGAATGTCATTAAAAAAAAGCATTTTCTAAACACTTGATTAGAGTTTACTATTTGGTAAACAGTTCACTATACCATAAGAAACCAGCTCACAATGAACCAAAAAAAAAAAATAATGTAAAGTTGTTAAAGCATAATAAGGCCTCATTTTTCCTCATCTGCTCTGATTCTCAAGTTAAACTGCCTATTAAATAAAGAGAATCACATCCAGTTGTATTAATAAATACAAGTTAAATACATTTTTCTCTAATAACCAGCAACTCAGTTCTAGAGACCAAATGATAGGGGTCCCGGTGATTTAAATATCTAATTACAATGTTTTAATGTATAGGTCAATTACTAGAACAGAAACTGAATGAATAACCAGAGAGACGTAGCAGGATATTTTAAGATTCATCATGATAGGTAGGAAGAGTGATTCTATTTATTTGTAAGAGTAAGAATACTCTTTAGGTTAGATTCATGAAGCTATACAAACTCAAAATATCACAGCATTATGGAAGAAGGTGGAACACAGTTCTGAGTATAAAACAGTGATTTTACACATCTGACCATATTACAAGATAATTCTTTTTTTCCCAAGTTATGATAAGGATTGCCTCAAAAATTAAATGGCTTAATATAAATGCATGATAATAAAAACAAAATGAGCTTTGGAAACTTGGCTTTCACTCTAGTAACCCCAATTACAATTGGAGAAATACTTCCTTTCAGAGTTTATGCTGTGGTATCAAAAATACAATGCAACCCAGGGAGACAGAATGTAATGCTTTGGGTGTTGCTACCTGGTGAGTTCAGACCATCAGCAGGAAGGAAAATGTCTTCTAAGCTGCTGAAATTGTTTGTACTCCATTTGTGAATTTGCAATGTGTCAGATATGTAATAAAGGCACTTTCTAGAAGTTGTATAGCCATTAAACTTCCTAGGCATTGCCATGTTAGTATAGTGATGGATTGCAGGTCTCAAAAATAAATACTCGCTAGAATTAGGATACAAATTCAGTTCCTGAACATCTGTTAGGGAAAGTCAGTGTCCTAATTTAACAGGAAAATCAGATCTGTCAACCTAAGCAAGAAAAAAAAAAAAAAAAAAAACCTAGAAATTTCTTTCATGGTCTACGTCAGTTCTCACAAAAGCGAGACATCAGGAGAAAGTTGCTGTTAGTCATAGCTTTCATTTATTTTATATGCCCAAACTTTTGCAAAAATTTTCCTTGTGATTTTAATTAATTATTGCAAAGAAATGTTACTAAGGTTGCATAATAATCTTTTAAACTATTGTTAACTATCCCTAATCTCCAACTTTCAAAAGTCCGAGAAAATTCTAAATGTCTAGCAATAGACCCAAGGCACTAGCTTTAGGACTTTGAAGCAATCCCACAGCAATGTGCCTTCCCCAACAACATCCCCCCCAGAATATTACTCAGTGATTGGCGCAGACTATCAGCTGAGCCGAAACCTTATTCCTCACTTGGAGTGTTGGAGTGAATGAATATGTTCTACACATTTCTCAAAAAAAAAAAAATTTCTAACACAGGCTCCTATATTCAAATCCCCTTCATGATTCCCCCTGAAATTCCCAGCTAAGGCTGCTTTTTTCATCAATATGCTCTATCTTATCCAGCCCAGTTTGGCCTTGACTTCCCCACCAGTTCCCTCCCTAGGAATCTTCCTTGGATCTTGTCTTGCCTTTATGATATTGTGAGCAAACTCGCGTATATCCTCCATCACTTCTGGATATAACTTGTTCAACTCCTTGACCACACTGAAGTCGGGCTTTCTCCTGATGGCACCCTTCTCCAAAATGTTTACTGTCAGAAGTAGTCTCCCCACTTGCATGCTTCTCTTAGCCCATTAGCTCATGTCTATTCTTCAACAAGGTTTCTTCTTTGCAAGTCCATCACGTCTACTTACTCCATTTTCTTTGTGTCTCTCAATTATCAACCTCTGTTCCCGTTTCTAAGTGTCTTGGTGAAATTTACCGTCAAATTTCAACAAGCCTCATCACCAACCCTCAATCTCCGTGTCTCCATTCCATTTTCATCCTTCATAAATAGAGACACAGAAGGGATCAAGATGGCTGAGCAGAAGCAGAGAAACACCATAATAGTAAGTAGACACCTGAGCAGAGAGTCTAGGAGAGAATGCTTGGATGTGACAGAGAAGAGACATGAAGTATCAGAAGACAGCAGGGGGAGGAGACTCGCTGAAGCCAGGTTTCTTCTCGGTGGCAAGACATGCAGCCAAGAGCAGCTCTGAGACCCAGCCCCGGAACCAGTCTGCAGATGTCGCTATGAAACGAGAAATGCTCCCTTGTCCCCCTCGCAAGGCGTGCGACTGGGCAAGGGGCTCACTTCTTCAGTGCCCTGCTGCTCAAACCTCTAGGGGAACATGCAGACAGTAGGGTGTGGGGCTCCACCCCACGGCAGCGTCTAGGGGTTCATGTTTACAGCTCCTGAAGCCTCAGTGGGCATGTGCTACTGTGTGCTCTTTCAGTTTTGCCGTCTATAGGCAGGAAGCTTGTGTTAACCAGCTCAATTAGACCCTCCACCTTGTCACAAGGATAGAGGGCTTTCTGTACCCTGGGTTCTTGCCTTGGTGTACTGGAAGAACGGGATCACACCTGGGCTTGGAGAAGGAGCACAAGGCTTTATTGAGTGGAAGTAGCTCTCAGCAGATGCGGAAGCCAGCAAGGAGGTGGTTTTCCCCTGGAGTCCAGCCACTCAGCAGCCCGGGCTCTCCTCTGAGGCCTGGCCAAACTCCGCATCCTTTCACCGCTGGACGGCCTGCCAGGTGGCAGCATCTGTTGGTGTGCTCTTCCGCCAGTGTGCTCCCCTCCGTGTCCTCTCCACTTCCAGCTGCTTGCGTCTCTACCCGCTAGGGTCTCGGAAATTTTATAGGCACAGGATGGGGGCACAGTAGGCCACGTTGGTCTTGGGAAATGCAACATTTGGGCACAAAGGCATGACTGCCTGTCCTCACCTAGGTCCCTGGGCACAGGCCTGGCGGTGAAGCCCTCCCCAAGGACCCGCCCTTCTCTACCCAGCACTCCCTGGCCCCCCTTTCATATCCACTACTGGGTTCCCCAGTCGGCTTCCTTGTTCAGTTGGGGGACAGTAACCCACCAGCTCTGAAAAGTGTTAAGAGGGGGACCCACACCCCTGGAGATCTAACTTTTGGTGCAGTCAGTCACTAAGGGAGGGGGATGCAGCTGGCCAAAGCCTCTCTTTGGTCAAAGGAAACAGGAACACTGCGCCAGCCACTGAAGGAGGCGCCAGCAAAGCCAGGGAATGGATGTGGAGAGGGGATCATCTCTCATCCGTCTTCGGTGTACTGTTGCGGACTCACAGGTGGCTCTCCCCAGCGGGACCCAGGGAGTTTGGGTTGAAACAGACTACTTTTTGGGCTTCTCCAGCAATTCCACCCCCACTGAAGGCAAACGAGTGGAGGGAGAGCACTTTGCAGATTTTTCCATTGCTTCTGCCGGTGTCCCTACCTTCTGGTACTTACTCTTATGCGCCACCTACTGGGCTGCAGCCTGAATTACACCATCAAACAAAATTCCATCAGTACAAGCAGACGTCTCAGCCACTGCACAAACTTATCTGCAACCAAGGAACCCATACAGAGCCCTGGCGCCCTGAAAGCACTCAGAAATGAAGCTGATCCACTCATACACATTATACACCACAGTCATACTCACAAGAGAAAAAAGAATTAAAAATCAACAAGCTCCATCCAAAAACTAGCAAATTCAAAAAAGAAAAGAAAAAAGCATCAGCTCTCTCAGATGAAAAGGAACCAGCAAAACTCTGGCAATGCAAAAAGTCAGAGTATTTCACCACTTCCAAAGAATTCCACTAGCTCCCAAGCAATGTACCCTAACCAGAATGAAATGTCTGAAATGACAGATATAGAATTCAGAATCTGGATGGCAAAGAAACTCAATGAGATCCAAGAGAAAGTTGAAATCCAACACAAAGAAGCCAGAAAAAGTGATCCAAGATTTGAAAGACAACATAGCTATATTAAGAAAGAACCAAACAGAACTTCTGGAATTGAAAAATTAACTATAGGAATTTCAAAATACAGTTGGAAGCCTTAACAACAGACTATATTAAGAAGAAGAATTAATTTCAGAGCGTGAAGACTAGCTTTCTAAATCAACCCAGCCAGACAAAAATAAAAAAATAATTCTAAACAATGAACAAAGCCTTCAAGAAATACGGGGTTAGGTAAAGGGACAGATCTATGAATTATTGGCTTTCCTGAGAGAAGAGAAACTAAGCAACTTGGAAAACGTATTTGAGGATATAATTCAGGGAAATTTCCCCAATCTTGATAGAGAAGTCAAAATGCAGATACCAGAAAACCAGAGAATTCCTGTGAGAATACTATATAAGATGACCATCCTCAAGGCACACAATCATCAGACTATGCAAGATAGATGTGCAAGAAAAAATCTTAAAGTCAGCTAGAGAAAAGGGTCATATTATCTATAAAGGGAAACCCATTAGACTAACAGCAGGCCTAAACCATACAAGCCAGAAGAGAGTGGGGGACTATTTTTAGCATTCTTAAAAAAAAGAAATGCCAACCAAGAATTTCATACCCATCAAATTATACTTCATAAATGAAAGAAATAAATTCTTTCTCAGTTAAGCAATTGCTAAAGGAATCCATCACCACCACACTAGACCTACAAGAGATACTTAACAGAATTCTAAACATGAAAACAAAAGGATGATCCTTGTTACCACTGAAGTACACATAAGCACATAGCCCACAGGCCCTAAGCAGTGACAGAATCAATACTGCAAGGCAACCAGTTAACTACTTAATAAATTTCAATAAATTAAAATCTCAACAAATTTTTAAAAAATCAGAATCATACATCTTCTCAGACCACAGTGGAATAAAAATAGAAATCAAATTAGCTAGAGGAATTCTTAAAACCACACAAATACATGGAAACTATACCACTTGTTCCTGAATGACTTTAAAATCAACAAGAAAATTAAAGTAGAAATCAAAAAGTTATTTGAAACAAACAAAAATCGAGATACAACATACCAAAACCTCTAGAGTACAGTAATGACAGTGTTAAGAAGAAAGTTTATAGCACTGAATGCCTACATCAATCAGCAACTACTTTACATGGCCAAAGTTAATATTGATATGTGAGGTTTTATTCCTGTCATAGTGTTTTAATACTCCATTTAAAAGACAAAAAGTGGCAAATTGGACTAAAAAACACTCTGCTATCTTCAAGATACCCATCTCACTTGTAACGATACCCATAGGTTAGGTTCAATGTAAATGGATAGAGAAAGATCTATCATGCAAATAGAAAACAAAACAAACAAAAAAAAAGAGCAAGGATCATTATTCTAACATCAGACAAAAGAGACTTTAAACAACAACAGTAAAAAAGGATCAAGACAGGCATTACATAATGATAAAGTGTTCAATTCAATAAGAAGACTTAACTATCCTAAATACATACACATTCAACATTGGATGGTCCATATTTATGAAAGAATTACTTATAGATGTAAAAAAAAGATTTTCATGGCCATCCAATAATAGTGGGGAACTTCAGCCCACCAGTGAAAGCAACAGACAGGCAAAAAACTAACAAAAAAATTGGATTTAATATATTTGATAGTTGGCCAATAGGACCTATAGACATCACTAGAATATTTCACCCATCAACCATAGAATATGCATTCTTCTCATTGGCATATGACACATATTCCAAAATTGAACACTTGCTCAGTCATAAAGCAAGTCTCAATAAATTTCAAAAAATCTCAATCATACCAAGAATCTTCTAAGATCACAGTGGAATAAAAATAGAAATCAATAGCAAGAGGAATTCTTAAAACCACACAAATACATGAAAATTAAACAACCTGTTCCTGAATGACTTTCTAATAAGTAAGAAAATAAAGGCAGAAATTAAAAAGTTATTTGAAGCAAACAAAAATAGAGACACAACATACCAAAAACTCTAGGGTGCAGTAATGGCAGTGTTAAGAGGCAAGTTTATAGCACTGAATGCCTACATCAAGAAGATAGGTCTGAAATTAACAGCCTAACCTCGCACCTAAAAAAACTAGAAAAACAAGAACAAAACTAAACCCAGAGCTAGCAGAAAAGAAGAAATATCTAAAATCAGAACAGAATTAAATGAAATTGAGACAAATAACAACCATACAAAGGACACACAAAATTAAAAGTTGGAACTTTCAAAGGATAAAAAAGATTGATATACTGCTAACTAGATTAACAAAGAAGAAAAGAGAGAAGATGTGAATAACCACAACCAGAAATGACAAAAGTGACATCACAACCAATCCCACAGAAACATAAAGGATCCTCAGAGACTACTATATACACCTCTATGCACAAAAACTAGAAAATCTAGAGGAAATGCATAAATTTCTAGACACACACAACCTCCCAAGATTAAACCAGGAAGGAACAGAAATCTTGAACAGAACAATAACAAGTAATCAAATTGAGTCAGTAATAAGAAATCTAATGTCCAAAAACAGCCCCGAACCAGATGGATTCACAGCCAAATTCTACCAGACATACAAATAAAAGCTGGTACAGATCCTACTGAAACTATTAAAAAAAAATCAAGGAGGAGAACCTCCTCTATAATTTAAACCCGGTACCATTCTGATACCAAAATCTGGGAAAGATACAACAAGAAAAAACCTACATGCCAATATCTCTCTGATAAACATAAAAGTCCTCCACAAAATATTAGCAAACTACATTGAACCAATGAGATACTATCTCACACCAGTCAGAATGGCTATTATATTTAAACAATCAAAAAGTAACAGATGTTGGTGAGAATGTGAAGAAAAGATAATGCTTGCACACTGTTGGCAGGAATGTAAATTAGTTCAGCCTCTGTGGAAAACAGTTTGGAGATTCCTCAAAGAACTAATAGAACTACCATTTGACCCTGCAATCTCATTATTGAGTGTTTACCCAAATAAAAATGAAACATTCTACCAAAAAGACATCTGCACTTATATGTTCATCACAACACTATTCACAAGAGCAGTGACACAGAATCAACCCACATGCCCATCAATGGTGGACTGGATAAAGAAAATGTGCTACATACACACCATGAAATACTACACAACCATAAAAAGATAAAATCATGTTCCTTGCAGCAACATGGATGGAACTGGAGGCCATGATTCTCAGTTAATTAAAACAGAAACAGAAAACAGAATACCACATGTTCTCATTTATAAGTAGGAGCTAAACACTGGATGCACATGGACACAAATATGGAAACACTAAACACAGAGGATCCGAAAAGGGTAGAAGGAGAGAAGTGAGCAAGTGTTGAAAAACTCCCTATCAGGTCCTCTGTTCACTGTGTTGCCCACACCTCAGCTTCACGCAATTTACCCATGTAACAAGCCTACACATGTATTCACTGAATCTAAAATAAAAATAAAATAAGAAAATACAATAAAGAGATCCTTCTGTCACTCTCTCTGGACTGGTCGTTGTATAAATTCTTTTGGTACAGTTCATAAATTCTAGCCCTTTCTTTTTCTTTTTTTAATCTTTTCTGATCTTTCTCCATTTTCACTTTCAGTACTGTATCCCTTTTTCATTTTTCCATATTATAGCCTCACCTGCTAAACCAATCAATTTTTTTCTTATTTAGTTTTTAAATTCAAAAATTGAATTTTCTAATCAGATTCACATTATCACTTATGAATCTCTTATACTTGGCCTTCAGAAGTCCTACTTTGTGAAATCCAAACACTTTCCATTCATTGTATTCCTTCTAACAATAACAAAATTATATATTTGAATACTTGATATAGAGACATTCCTCAGTCTGTCTGCCTTCCAATATTCCTTACGTTGCATCATATAGTCATTTTTTAAATTTTAGTTTTTGCATAGCCTAATCTGTCAGCTGTTTCCTTCCAAGAAAACCAATTCAGGAGCATATCCTTTATCTGTGCTGGGACATGGCGATTACATAATACATTTGGGGTTCAAATTTGTTTACTTCAACAACTATTAAGCATGACTACACTAGGCAGAGTAGATGTGTTAAAGAACAGCCTCCGACCTTAAGGAACTTGCAACTTCTGGAGAAAAATAAAGGCATCAACAAATAATTTGTAAATTACACAAATAAGAGCTGGTACAGATCCTACTGAAACTATTCAAAAAAAAGAAAAATCAAGAAGGAGGAACTCCTTTGTAATTTAAAACTAGTATCATTCTGATACTAAAATCTTGCAAAGATACAACAACAACAAAAAAACTACATGCCAATATCTGCAAGAGACATATATCAGCATATGAGAGCACAGAGGAAGGTATTAAATGCATCTGGGAAAGCAGGAAAACGAGGGAATGCATCCAGAGGCAGAAGAAAAAGGCAGCTTGGGAGGAAAGAGGAAAATAGATTTTCTAGATAGAAAAAAACCAGCAGTTGTGTACAATAATATGATGAAGACCTCAATTAGTGCAGTCAGTTGATAAGAAGGAAAATGCTTTAAAATATTCAGAGTATAAAATCAGCATAGTATGGTGATGGTGATTGATTGCAGGCATTACCTAACTGCACTGGGGAAAGACTGGCACAGCAAGAGAACAGAGAATGGGAAGTGCATGCATATTGATAGGTTGAGGTTGAGCTGGTAATTGGAATGTCAAGTGGAATAGATAGTAGAGAGTCTAAATTTTATGGGGTCATTTAGAGATGAAGACAAAACCTGAAGACGCATGAGCATGTTTGTGATAGCTAAAATTTTGCACTTACTTGCAGTTTCCCCAGGAATTTTTTAAGTGCCTTTGGAGACTCAGAGAAACTGTCTTGTTCTATTAATTCCTTTGCCTCCTTTCACTGGTGTTCCCTGCTAAATTATAGTCTCCCCAAAGATTCAGGCCATGGTTTCTTTATCTTTATATCCCTCATATCTCCTAGCACAGTGCATTAATTTTAGAAGAGAGTAAGCACTCTATAAAGTTTATTACTGAAGGGTCCTCAATAGCATGAACATATAACTAATAGGTAGATTAAACTTATGTGGAACACCAGTGGTCAACAAAATACCTATATGCAGATGTTCCGTTAATAGATAAGTCTGAGTCTATTAAAGCAAAGAGAAAGAGGTCTGACATTTACGACATGACTTTCAGATATAAAGCACTCTATAGTTGTTTAAAAGACCAGATCTCTGTTTAATTACCTCCAACCTAGGGAGGTATCAGATCAAATTCAGAAAGTCATAAACACGGCATCTGAACAACAGGGAATTTCTTCCATATTCTTCCACCCAGTTAAAATTGGGGTGACTATTGAAAAGATGAAGACATTTCTATTGAAATATAATTTTTTTTTAAAAAAAAAGGCATTTTATTCACTTTAGGGCAAGATAAAAAAAGACTTAGATAATTATTTTAATTCAATTAGGAAAACTGACAGTACCATTATTTTTCACTTGGATAATTTCTTTATTCCTAACGGTGGTGGGTGTGTGTGTGTGTGTGTGTGTGTGTAGTTTGTTTTGTTTTGTTTTTTGTAAAACTCTCTTTAGGGAATATTACAAGAATTGTTTTTCTTGATATTGAAACTAAAGCATGGAGAAATTTCAGTGAAAAGGACAAACTAACATCTGATTCCACACTATCTCTGATTCTCAATCACCATATCTTGATAGGATAGCGGTGTTTTGCAGCAGATTAAAAGGCTTTTTTTCTGAGATTGCTTTTATTTGATTTCTTTTGAAGAATTGATCTCATTTTTTAAAATTATCATTTAAATGCAATGTAAGTTCTATATTAAGAAAAAACAATCTGGAAAAATCTAAAGACAAGTGAATGACCTTATGTAAAGCATCAGAAAAAATAATTTAAAGAGTGTTTGCTGCGGAAGACTCTTCAATTCCGTATTATTCAAGGTAGGACAAAAGAAGTTTAGGCCACAATATTCCTGAGTATTAATTTCATGCTCTGGGGCTCTTACGTAATTTTACAGAGTATGGCAAAGTGATAAAAGTTCAGTAGGCCCCAGCACTCTGGGAGGTCAAGGCAGGCAGATCATGAGGTCAGGAGTTTGAGACCAGCCTTGCCCACACAGTGAAACCCTGTCTCTACTAAAAATACAAAAATTAGCTGGTATGGTGGCACCTGCCTGTAGTCCCAGCTACTCAGGAGGCTAAGGCAGGAGAATCACTTGAACCCAAGAGGCAGAGGTTGTGGTGAATCGAAATTGCACCACTGCACTCCAGGGCAACAGAGCAAGACTCCATCTCAAAAAAAAAAAAAAAAGTTCAGTAGGTCCATCATCTATGACTACTCTTGTAGCAATACAGGATAAACTGTAATTATATCCTCAGAAACTTATGCTTTCAAGTAAAAGGCAAATAAAATTAGCAAAATAACTTCATCCAACTCACGGCCATCCAGAGGGAAGCTTTATTCAATGGACTATTGGTTCACAGCAAAGGTTCCCATAACATCCAAGACTGTACAATACAATGGTGATGCTGTTTGCCCAGGGATATCCTGCCATTAATATAAATAAGTAGATAAGGATATCTAGTCTATATGTACTATGATCCACAGCTGTCTATAAATGACAACTGCAGAGTGGAATGGAATGCTCAGAACATGGTTTATTCCTAGTTCAATTAACTTAAAGTTTTATTTCGTTACTTTCTAAAAACCTCAGAGTATATGTTACTAAATTATTCTACAATGTTTCACTATAATTTTCAAGTTTGATGTCATCCTGGATTGTGACCTTTCAGTGAGCTGGAACAGTTATGTGGCCCAGGTATGGTGAATAAGCCTACCTGAAACAGAAGGTGTTTTACTGTCTTGATATGAGCAAAGGCTAATTTGGAGTTGGAACTGTCCAGAACAGTTTTATTTAATGTATTTTTATTTAATGTATTTATTCCTAAGGGTTCTTCTTAAGTGTAAGGAACATACATAGGATTTTAAACATATTTCTCTACTAGAAGTCTTAAAATATTTCATATCTGTTATTCTGTATTCCCATGTTTCCTGAAATAACTGTGAACTTCTTAAGACAAGGACAAAATGTCATATATTTTTATATACTGGGTCTAGGATGGGGTGGGGGAACAATAAAATACTTGAATGAACCAAAAAATAACAAATAAAAATGCGCAAACAATAAATATAATAGTGTGTGCTAAATGTAATGTGTACCAGAATTAACACTTGGCCTATGAGAGATACAGAGTAATACAGGGCCCACCTGATTCCTAACATTGATTTGTCAATCTGTTTATTTAAGAAAGTTACATACTATAGTATTTCATAATATAATTGAACAAAGTATCCATTATATACATACGGCACGTTAAGCCACAATCCATGTTGCATTTTTTAGTAAGAAATTGAGTTATCTTAAGTAATTTGAAGGAAACACAATTCTTACATTTTGCATAACTGAGGTTCAAAGGGAAAGTCCAACATCTCAACCCAGTTAAATTTGGCTAACTAGGGTGTGCCAATCAACATAAACACATGCTTTAAAAAAGCTACCCTAGTTTTCATTCCTAGAAAACATCGGTTGTGTCGTACTGGGGTTCATTTCTGTTCTCATACAACTTCATTTCTGCAATAAGAAAATCTAGGTCCATTTTTTGAGGTTTCGCTGCTGACAGCTTTAAAGTGTTACACCTCTCTTTCTCATCTGTCCCACATTTGGGAAAACTATTAAGAAAGCCCACGTGTTCTCTCCTTTGGTGCTGGTGGGAAATTCAAACCACACCAGAGTCTGCCCACACAGAACTCTCAGCATGGCCTCACCACTAAAAATGAGAAAATCTCAAGCCAGTCATTTCTCCCTGCTCTTTCAAGCTATTTCATACCTTTTCGGGAGGCCTGCCCTGCTCTCCCCAGAAAACCTCACAATTTTATAAGTAACAATATTTTCACACTGTCTTGGTAGAGGTATGAAGAGTGTGTGTGTGTGTGTGTGTGTGTGTGTGTGTGAGTGAGAGAGAGAGAGAGAGAGAGAGAGAGAGAGAGGTGTAGGGTTGCTCATTGGTTTTAACATTTGAGCCACATTTTGAGTGGAGTCTTATCTGAATCTACACAATAGACACAACAGTTTCATCTCCTAGATCTTGGCTATTTGGTTCTCCTCTTCTGCTCCTTTCCTTGAGAGGGAAGTAAAAAGCTAAAATATCCATTCCTCGGTTATGCAAAGAAGCTAGCTTAAGGGAGCTGCAGCTTTAATACAGCAAAAAGAATGCAGAGGAGAGTGCGGAAGTGAAAGTGATATTATTAGCAGAAGTTGAACACATCCACCTGCCTAATTCTTAATCAGCTGTGGCATCAACAGTCTTTCTAGAATATGTTCAACAGCATTATTAGCAGAGGGTGCTGAGAAGAGCAGGAGATTACTTTTTTTATGCCTACATTTGATTGGCCTCTTGCAGTTCATTAATATAAGAGTATGTGGTATCATTTCCAAAATGAATGTTAAGGAAGTTAACGTGGACAGGGGAAAGCAGACGTTCGACATTTAAATAGCACATTCTCAAGAGAAAAAATGTCAACCTATGGCTTATTCATAACACAATAGCTGTTTAAACTATAGCTTAGAATCTACTATGTACCAAACACTGTGCTAACCATTTTAAGTTTTGAATATATCATTATAAAATCTATCATAATTAGTGCCATTTTACTGTCGGAAACCAAAAACAGATCATAATACATCCAGCAATTGTCAGAGATAGAATTTCAACTCACACTTATCCCATATTCAGTGTTTATATTCTGATGCACTCATTCTAAGACTTGACTTACATTGTTAACACTATGAATTTTTTTGCTTCCTGATAATTTCTGAATGTCGAGTAGGCCTTTATGAAGTTAATTACTGGCAAGCTTAGGAAAGAAGCACATTTTTTTTTCTGCTGAAATGTAGGGAGATATTAATGTTACAGCTGATAGAGGAAATATATAAAAACACTACAGGGTATCCATTATTCATTTCAGCTCCATTGCCCTAAAGAAACATAATACCATGAATTTAGATGTAGCAAGAAAACAGAATAAACGCTTTTAAATTTTCCAGTAATTATATCAAAATATTCTGGTAACTGTGAGGAAGTAAAAAGAGTAGAAGTCATGTTGACTTCAACATGCTTACAATATACCAAACATATGACTCAGCAGTTTGTCTAGTTTTTAATAATTTGAAACACTAATTTGCGACATTAATATAAACGGTTTCACCTTACAAGTAAGCTAAGTATTTTAAAGTACTAATTTTTTAAGACTTCATTTTTTTGAGCAGTGAAATTCACAGTGAAATTGTGAAAATATACAGATTTCTCATATGTAACATATTCATTTTTAATCATTAATTTTAATATTTCTTATGTCCTGAGTTAGCATTTAAGTTGATTTTATACCCTCAGTCTTTGAAAAAAGGAAGTTTCTCTTTAAAATAGCTTTTTGGCTAAGAATCCATCATTTTAAAGCAAATTATGCATAATCAACAGGTATATAGTTCAAAAGGAAAACAGCAGGGGGAGCTATAAGACAGGTTGGACAAATGTTGACTACAAGAACACTGAAAAATTATTTTAATACAATTTTGAAGAGAAGGAAGAATATAGATACACTATCAAGTTACTAGATGATATTTTATACAATAATTTCCAGGAAAATAGCTAGCTGCATAGAGGAATAGTTTCCCATACAGAACACTTCAAAAGTCCAGAAAAAAGAATTTTTTAAATGTACAGAATCACTAGACATCAGGGAAATGCAAATGAAAATTACAACAAAATATCACTACATATTGCTAGAATGGTAAAATGGTTAAAATAGAATGGTTAAAATGAAAAAGATAGATAATACGAAGTGTTGACAAGAATGTGGCGCTTTTAGAAAACAGACAATATTGGTTGGAATCTAAACTGAAGAAGCCGCTTGAGAAACCTGTCAGTCTTAACAAAAAAAACGCATGCCCCATAATCAAGCAATTTCACTTCTGGCTATATAGCCATTAGAAATATATACACATTATACAAAAAGATATTAAAAAAAGATATATACAATGATGTTCATAGCAGCATGATTTGTAATAGTTTCAAATAAAAATAAAACAAATATTTATCAACAATAAAATGGGCAGGGTGTGGTGGCTCACACCTGTAATCCCAGCACTTTGGGGGACCAAGCTGGGTGGATCATTTGAGGTCAGGAGTTTGTGACCAGCCTGACCAATATGGTGAAACCCTGTCTCTACTAAAAATATAAAAATTAGCTGGGCATGGTGGCATGTGCCTGTAGTCCTATACTTGGGAGGCTGAGGCAAGAGAATCGCTTGAACCCTGGAGGTGGAGATTGCAGAGAGCCAAGATCGGACCACATCACTCCAGCCTAGGAAAGGAGTGGGACTTTTTCTCAAAAATACATACATACATACATACATACATATTCATATGAAGATGAAAATGAACTACAACTACATATATAAAGACAAATGTTGCTTTAGACCAAGGAGTTTGAGTCTTGCCTGGGCAACAAAGTGAGACCCAGTCTATACAAAAATAAAATAAAATAAAATTAGCCAGGTGTGGTGTTATACATTTGTAGTCCTAGCTACTTGGGAGGCTGAGACGGGAGGACTGCTTGAACTCAAGAGTTTGAGGCTGCAGTGAGTCATGACTGCGGTACTATACTATAGCCTGGGTGACAGAGCAATACTCTGTCAAAAAAAAAAAAAAAGAAAGAAAGAAAGAAAGAGAACAGAAAGATAAATTTTCCAAATATAATGTTGAGGAAAAGAAGCTAGGGAACAAAGAATATACTCTCTTTAGTAAATAATATGCATATGATCTCAGAAACCACAATAGTAGTTACTCTGGGGTAGGGGCAGAATCTGAAAGGTACAAAAAGGAGCTTTCTACAGTTTGGTAATATACTGCTTACTGATCTAATTGCTGCGTACCTGAGTATGTTATCTTCATGAAAATCTACCACATTTTATATTTAGATTTATGTACTTTTTCCTGTTATGGTAGAAGTCAACAAAATTTGCTCTAAAATCATACTGGATGATTGCTTTAAATCATTTAATTAAAAGTTTTTGAGGCTTGAAATTAAGAAAGCATGGTCCTACAGGGATAACTAAGTACTGGAATTGCTTTTTTTCTGAAGGCATTTACTAATCCTTTGGGTTCCAGGGCAAGAATCAAAGCAAGGGGCCTCAACAGAGAAAGAGCTCACATTCAGACTTCACGGAAAGTCTTACACCCAAAAGTAATTCATCTAAGTAAGCATACTAGATACAATCTTTCATGCAGAATAAGACTTGTCTTGGTTTCAGGTCGCATATTTTAAAAATATATTTCTTTCAAAAATTTCTAATCACAAGTGCATACTTGTGATATGTAATATTATATTGGATATTTGTGTGGCCTGAAAGTTGAACATTTGGTTTAAAGTAAATTTATAGTCAGCAGACATTCAGTTACTTAAATTATAAGCAAGTTCTCTTTGGAAAAATATACTTTAAACACAGATAATTTCCACAGATAAAATACTAAAGAGTATGAGCTCACATACGTAAAAATATATAGAGAATGCGTAAAAATATAGAGAGAATGCATAAAAAAGTAAACTTCCATGAAAGACAATCAGTGGAAACAAACTGCACAGGAAGACTAACAAGGTCACAGATATTGGAAATATCAAAGAACTAAAATCAAATAATATATTTAACCTGTTTAAAGAAACGATAGAAAATTTAATAGATGAGCAAAAGACCATACAAATCAACATACATATTTAGAATAAAGACAAATAGAACTTTTAAAATTGAACATCCAATAACTGAAATTAGAAACTCAATACACAGGTGAAACAACAAATTAGACTCAGCTGAAGGTTGAATTACTGAGCCAGAAGATGTATCTGAATGAAACATTCAGAATGCAGTAGAAAAAGAAACGGAAAATATGAAAGCAAGGTCAAGACAGGCGAATGACAGAGTGGGGCCAACATAAGTCTTACTAGAATTGGAAGAGATTAAAAGGAATGGCAGTGAGGCAATATTTGAAACAATAATAGCTATGAATTTTCCAAAATAAATAAAAGACACCAACACTCCTATTTAAGAACGCCAATAAATTTTAAGTAAACTTTCAAAAAATTAAACCTCTGGGCTCATTAGAGTGAAATTGTACAACAGCAAAGATAAAAAGAAGAATTTAAAAGTGCCCAACAAGAACAAAATAACACTGGTCAGACTGAAAAGTGATTTCTCAAAAGACAAGTTAGTATCATATGTAAAGAGCTGAAGAGAAGTAGTTGCCAACCTAGCAATGCACACACAACAAAACTGCCTTCAAGTCTAAGTTCAAAACAAGGATTGAGAAAAACACACATGAAGAGAATTCTCTACTATTGGACAGTCACTAGAGAAACTTCGAAAAGACATGTTTTAATAATAAGGATGGTGTCAGATGCAAAAAACAATGCTGAGCAAAGAAAATGGAAAATGTGTTAGAAAATGTTCACAAAAGGTGACTTTCCACAACTATAATAATGATGATGTCTACGATGTAATGCAAATATGAAGAGCATAAAAATCTATTCTTCTGTATTTTTTCAGAAGGAAGGTAAAGGGGTAAAGATATTTAACTTTAGGCCTTATTAAGTAATATATTTCGGAAATGTTTTAGGGTAATTATTAAAATAACAGAATTAGAGTTTTAAACTTACAAACTAGAAGAAAAAATACAATGAGAAAAGGGAGGAAGTGCCTTTGCTCTAAAATAATGCCAGAAAAGAAGTGAAAAGAAAACAAACATTAAACAGCAGAGTAAATAGAAAGCCTAAAATAATATTTTTCAATATTATAATTAATCCGGTGTTCATGAATTAACTAATGTTTTCAGTTAGTTTCAACAATGTCAAAGAATAGGTACTATACAAATATCTCCTCTGTTAAAGATGGAACAAAGTTAGAAATTAATAATAACAATGTAAATATTAAAAAACTCATTCCCTTGGGAAAAAATTTAAAAGCACTTCTAAATAACACTTGAGTCAGAGAAGAAATCAAAGGGATTTATGAAATACTTACAACTGAATAATAAGTATGTTATGCATCAAATATGTGGGATTATCACTAAAGCAATAGAATTAAATCACTATATTAGAAATAAAGGCTAAACTCAATGCACAAAGCAACTTAACATCAAAAAATAGGAAAACAGACACAAGAAAGTAAAGGAATGAAATAATTGTAAGAACAAATAGTAATAACAGAAAAGAAAAGAACAGAAATTTTTTAAAAAATTGAATATACTAATTACTCTGGCAATTTGACACAAAAGAGATAGAGAAATGGAGGAAAAGAGAAAACAGCAACACAAAATTTTAAAGAGAAAAGAGAAGAAGAATGGACAAAATATAAGAGACAGAGGTAGAGTCTTAGGTAGGTAGGTAGGTGGCTAGCTAGATAGATAGCTACAGAGATAGAGATCATCTTAGTAGAGATAGACATAGATAGATAAAAATAGTAAAAATTTAAAGGAAGCATGATTTACCTGGAAAAGAACTACTTCCCATGTATATGAAATCAACAGGAAAATGTAACGCATCTTGGAGAAATTATAAAGGTCTGAGTGAAAACTGTTCAGTGAAGTGAGGCAAAAAGACTACCAATAAAAAGTGATGATACTACCGATTCTAGCAGATAGACAAGGAGGTCTGAAAATATAATTTCTCCTACTTAAACTGTTTTTTTAAAAAATTATTTCACTATAAAACTTAAATCCAAGTACCAGTTATAAGTTATCATAAGACTTAATTAGAGAAAGATAGAATTGGACTCATTTGTGATGAAAGACAAAATAGATCAAAAAATAAGTTATCAAGCAGGTCTTACTCAAATAGCATCTTTTTGGTTACAAAATGACAGGGGATGTAAATATGATTATAGAATTTGACCTAGTAATTCTACTTCTGCAAGATTATCTTATCAAAATATAAGTAGTTTGTCTAATTTAAAAGATGAGGGAAACTTCTAAGGATGTTTCTAATAGTAAATGAGAAAAGAAGCTTGAACATCAAAAAATACAAAAAGTTTCAATTAAGTCAGAATATTGTATAGTAATCAAAATGACATGTGAGAAGACTGTGTCAGAAGAAAGAACAATATTTAAGAAATAATAATGTGGTTTAAAAAGATAAAAATTATGCAATATGCAATTACTGTTATAGCTACATTAAGTATGTATAGGAGCAGTCAACATTTGGAAGGAAAAAAGAAAATAAAAATTGTTACATCTTGGTTGAACAGAATTATGGCTTAAGTAATTTTCAAAGTCTTTTTGTATTTGTACTTGGGAACTAACACTTTTTTTTTTTTTTTTAACATACTCTACTTGTACTTGTTGAATAACATGCACAATGGTAGCAGGGACAGACCATTAGCTTTTACATTACTTTTGTGAATTCATGAGAATTCACAAAACCAGAAAATAAGTATAAAATTCTTTAAAATGAGACATAAAAGTATAGTAACTATGCTGCTTTTTTCACTTTAATAAATATGAAAATGAATAATAATGTTCAAAATATGTAGAAGAGCAGAGGTTACATGGAAGTACCTGCTATATCATTATAATGAACAGTGTCCAATCAATTCAATTTCCTTAGGTGATAGAAGAATAGGCTAAATTACAGCCAGTTGGACGACATGACTTCAGAAGCTTTCGTACATGATTAGCAATCTGAAAACACTGAATTTCTGTTCTATGGATTTAGTACTGTATGATACAGTTCTAATAAGGCTCTTTAAAAATGTGGCAATTTGAGGTCTGAATTGGGTTCAAAGATGTAACAAAGTATAGTGCTCCAGAATATAAACAAAACATAACATGGGTGTGGATGTCTAAACTTTTGACTGTACCCAATCTTAACATCTGGTTTTTGTGCTCAGCTGCTTACAGTCATGTAAAATGTCTAAAATGTTAATGACTCAGTGTTAAGTGAGAAAAAAGAGAAAATTAAACTGCTGTTAAATACCAGATTGTAAAATCCCCATCTTCAGAGATTCTAAAAATATTTATACACTACACCCTTTTGAATGATGTGGCAACTTATCCCCTGAAATGAGCAAGCTAAGTCAAGTGACCTGAAGATCTTTTCTCTGCCTCTGTTTCCATTAAGGTTATATTCCTTTCTGGGTCAGTGAAATCAAACTTGCATCATGCATGACTAATGCAGAAGCACTGATCAATCTACGTGCTCTTTCCTGATGAGTCTTGGAGCCCTGTATGCCTTATGATCTTTATAAGGACACACTCCAGGAAGCTACTAGCAATCAATGAAAACTTTTTTTCAACTAGACTTAATTAAAGAAAAGATGAATAGATGAATGAACTTGGGCTAAAGGTGTTCAAATGTCTCTCCAATTTCACTGCAAGAATGTTCAACCCTACTGAACTGATAAAACCAAAATTCTGGATATGCAGATGTAGGCTTCATCTTTATTGAAGGATTTAATATTGGATTTCCTATTTCAAAGGAATGGAAACTGAAAGATAATATTAATTCAGAAATCAGCTGACAAACGTCAAATCAAGGAACATTTGTAAAAAAAATTAGACTAATGTTCAAGTATAGATAGAGACATTTTCTCTAATAAAATCTTATCACAGAATAGCAATTCCACTGAACAAACAAGTATAAAGTAATACCAAGGACGAAGATAAAAAGTTACTTCTATTTTTGAAAATAGATGATGTCTAGTCTAAGAAGAAAACATGTGTCAAGGTATAAGATTCTAACGTTTTATTCAACTATACAGTTTAGGTTGTTTTTCCCATTAATGTATAAGCACATTACATATTGTTTTCAAAGTATAAATGTGTTATTTAAAAAAACCAATGATAAATATGAAGGGTAAAATATTCATCTTAAACCATGAGATAAAAATATAGAGGTTTTTCATGCCCCTATTATTTCATAATCAATGACTGAACAGTGAATGCTGGTTTACAGTGAAGCTATTTAATTATTAATGCATTTATTTTTTCTTAGACGGATTTAATATTATTTTTATATTTTCTCCACTAAATATATTATTTCAAAATGTCTACAGGAATATGCCCAAAAGAATGATCAAAGCTTGGAAATATTTTACAACTCTATATTATGTTAATATGAAATATAAAAACAGAATCAAGAATGACATTGACAAAAATCATGCTAGCACGTCATCTAGATGACAGGATTTTCCACCTCCTAAAAATAATACATTACATTAATTATGCATATTTGTGCTTTAATGAGAAAACAAATCCTTTAACATCAGAGCTGGTAGAGAGGTGAGAGACTGCCTAGTTCAACCTCCTTCCACAAATGAGGCAATTGAACCTGTAAAAGACTACATGATTCATGCAGTTCATAAATTTCATGAGCAGGCTAATGTCTCCTGTATTTTCTTCTGTACCCTAATATCTATGTAGCATAGAAAAAATCTCTCTCAATTGTTAAAATGTCTTACATTGAAAGGCAGTGCTTCCACATGCTAACAAGTAAATAAGAATTTAGGGAAAAACATGTGTTAATGAAACAATGTAAAAGAAATCAAATAGAGTGGTAACAAAATAAACATGCTTCAATGTGGACCACAGGATTTCATGATGGATAATGACAGTCTTTTTAATGTTTCTGAAGTTCGCTGTAAAGACACAGGATTAAGTTTTAGGTAGAGAGATTGAGATTCACGTATAAGGGAAAACTTAAAGGGAAAGTCACTATACTAGGGCCAAATGATTTCCTGAAAGGTTATAAAAGTGATAGGCATATACCTATTATTTAGTTATGCTAAATCACTGCAGAATTCAGTTAAAGGTATATACTTTAAATGAAATCATGACACAAATTAAGCCTTTGACATAGGCCATTAAGCTACAAAACCAAGGTAAGTTTTACATTTTCCAATTTAGAATCTCAGGTCTAGCACCTCCTTTTGATAGGGAGTGGAAAGCTGTTACAAATTCTAGGGGTCCCACTTTTCCTAGCAGCCTCAAAAACATTATTTTTTTAATTTTATTTTTTTACCCACCAGGATCTAAATCTGTTTTTAGTGGCTTTGAAAACTGTGTCCAGGACTGAATTACTGAATTACATTTAGAATTGAACTAGTAAATCAGTGACTAAACAAAACAACTTTTATAAAACCATTCTCCTCACTGTTCAACAGACCCAAACCAACACATTTTTACTGTATCACTTACTAGCTATGTGACTTTGGGCTATTGAATCTCCAGGTACCTCTGTTTGTTTATCAGTAAGATGCTGATTATAACAGAATATATCTCAAAAACTAGTATGCAAGTAAGTTCCATGTAAAGAGCTTAGAATAAGAGGGTATACACCTAATTCATTTTATAATGAAACTTAAGAATATTAAGAGCCCTCAAGGATTATATAAAGCCTATCCAAATGATAAAGACAGGTTAAAAAGTCTAAACCAAATGTTAGCAAATAAAGCCGCAATAAATGCACATTTTTGTATGTACATATACGTGTATGTATGTTTCTGCGTATATGGCATGAAAGACTGTAAACATGAGAAGTTCTAATAATTCACGGTGTTAAGAGAGTAAGGGAGAAAAGCAATATACATATCACAATAAATGCAGAAAAAAATTTAAACAACCATTCATGATAAAAATTTATGGGAAATCTGGAATAAGAGCAAGTCACTAAAACTGATCAAAGATATCGAATCTTGATAATGAAAGGTGGAAACATGCTCTTTAAATGTAGATACAAGTAAAGAACACTTCTTCTCTCCATTTCTATTTAATAGTCTTCTGAAAGTGTTGCTTTTTTTGAACCAGCAACCTCACTGTCACCTGGGAGCTTGTTAGAAATGCAGCAGGGCCTGACCTACCACTGAACCAAGATCTTCATTTTAAAAGGATCCCTCAGGGATTCACATTTTAAAGTCAGAGAAGCCAGTGCAACCAGTCAATAAATCATTTTAAAAAGTGTTTTAAAATGTAGAATATAAAAATTGAAATGGAAGAAGCAAATTTTTTGTTATTCTCAGATAATGATTCTCTACAAAGAATATCTAAAAGAATCAGAAGAAACATTATTAAAAGTATATCAAAGTTTGAAAAGTTTCTGAGTATTTGTACAGTATAAAAGTTATTAGATTTGGATATAACTGCAGCAAGCATTTGGAAAATATAACTGAAAATTGTTGCCATTTTGCAATAGCAGCCGAAGTCTACAGTGCATGTGAATAAAAAATGTATAAGATCTTGGTAACGAAATTTGTAAAATGTATTGAATAACACTAAAAGAGGCAATTAATAGAGAGATATGCCACAATTATAGTTAGAAAGGTAAAAGAGACCAACAGTACTGATGCATGTCAAAGGTAGCCCTAGCAGTCAGTGGAAAAATGATGGAGTAGTCAATCGATGGTGCGGAAATAACTAGCCATATGGGAAACATATGTAAAAGTGGATTTCTTCTCACTCTGCACACAGAATTCAATTCCATATGTAAAATAACTTTACAGTAAGATTAAAAACCTGAAAAATTTTTAGAAGGAAAAATTTGTTTTAATTGTAATTCATGAACTATATGATAGAATGAAAGCAATTCATGAACTATATGATAGGATGTCATCTGGGACATTACTAGACATAAAATAATAAAGTTTATTGACCTCTAAACCGGCCCAATAGGAAAAAATGAGAAGAAGAGGAATATCTTCTAGGCAAATGGTGTTCCCACACATGGACTTGCCAAAGCATTTGCAAGATTGCCTTTAGAATCGATGTTTGGTCTCTTGCCTGTCTCTATTCCCCAGGCAATCACTTTCTCATGGATTTTTTCCCTCTTTTTTAGTTTTTCCTTCTCAGTCCTGGAAATAGGCCTTCAACACCACACCAACCCCACTCCACTAATTTTGGAGGGGTATGATTTTCAGAGGAACGAAGTTTTTAGATTGGGTTCCAGCTCTAACATATGTATGGATGAAGATAACTGTCTACAGCTTTCTGTTTTCCTCTTGCCCTAGAAGCAAATGTTGCCAAGAAAAAGCCACTTCTAGTTTTTTCATAGGAAAAAAAAAAAACCTGCTACTAAAGTAATTTTTTAAACATGATTCTTTTCTTCGGGAGAAGATATTTCCGACACTTATGATCAACAAGAAATTGCAGAATATTTTTAAACTTCTTAAAAATCAGTCAGAAAAAGGAGCCTGGGAGAAATATGAGGAAGGCTTAGAAATAATTTTTATAGAAAAAGAAATATGAATCACTAACAATCATATTTTTAAGGCTCAAATGTATTATCAGGGAAATTAAAATTAATACAAAAAGTAGTATCATTTTATAACCACTAGATTGGCAAAAAAATTGTCTTACAAAAGACATAAGGGAGCTTTTATAAACTATATGTGATCACCTATTTTACTTTCTCCAAAACTCCTTGAGAACCACTGAATTGTAAACATACATACACATACATATGGCACATACACAGGCACACGCACATACACACATACACAGTCATTTAAGGTTAAAATACGGTAAACATGTTCTAAGTCACTTACAATTATTGCTTGTGGATTTTTTCATGTAAAATGTTAAACTCTGCCAATGTTTGAACTTAATGGCTATCGAGAACTATGAAAAACTATTAGCTTTCTTGATTTAATGTAGTTAGTACTGTTTACAAAGGGAAGAAAAAATGTTTGACTACAAGGTCATCTCATTTTAAGATTACCTTAATTAAACATGTAGTACAGAAAGGGATCTAGCCCTCGTTTCACCAGCCGGCACCAAAAAGTTCTTTAACCTTGTATAAAATTGATGCATATTTTTTAAAAGTCTATTTTTGTAAAAGAAGTATTAGATTTTTAACGTAAATTTTAAGAAATGTAATGTTTACTAATGCTACCAAAAATGGCAGGTCAATTTCACCTGGTTTTTAAAGCTCAAATGCCTACTTTTACAGTTACCTTTCAAACTTTGTTTTCAGCCCTAGGATTCATTTGTCACAGGTTTGCCTATTTGGGCCACAGCTTCCTTATATAAGGTACAGAGCAGCATTCAAAGGTAGTGCTTAAACGTATGGACTTGGGTGCCAGATCACCGTGTACCAACACCCAGCTCAGTCACTCACTGGCTGTGTGATGTGGCATAACTAACAGAGCCTCATTGAGCTTTGGTTTCCCCACTAGTAAAATGAAGCTGAAAGGAGGATATATCTCACAGGGTTATAGCAGTTACTTGAGTTAAAATACCTGAACTATTTAGAGCAGTGTCTGATTCACAGCAGGTGATCTAGGAGTGTTAGTTATTGTTCTTCACATTGCTCACATTTAATAGCAAATCACACTGCAGAAACTGGTATCAATGCAATGATCATTGCAGGCAATCAAAGTTGCTTTTGCTCTTGACAGTATTGTATAGTTTTAAAGTTTCCAGTAAAAAAAAGATAATGCTAATACCATTTATAAAACAGAAGAACAAAGAAAACCTTGACAATTTAAACATCTAAATGAGTTTAATCAGTTTATTATTTATTGTTGCTCACTTCTACTAAAATGTGCCAAACAGTTTCATGAATGCCTTCCTATTCCAGTCAGTATTTTTAGCAGGTTTAATTCTCAAGCATTCCAATTGGATGTGCTGGAATTGGCTTCTATTAACTCACAATTTTGTCCTAGTGATTAATTTATTCTACCAGATTGAATAAGTATATATATTATTTAGACTAGTGGCAAAATAGTGATTTTGTTTTGCCAGCTCGCAAGGCAAAATGATGGCTGCTCTCTATTGTCTTTCTTTTGTTAAAAAAAAAAACAAACAATAAATAACACGAGTATTTTTGCTGTCTGCATACCCCTAAACCTCGTGTCTTATTGAGTAGCTGAGTCATGATGAATACAACAAATACATATCCTTAATGTTCTGTTATGTCAGTGCTGGGCTGTGCACTGTGGTGGTTGCCCAGGAGGACGGGGCGCAGGACGTCAAGGATCTTATATCAATTTAGGAAGACAGAACTAAAACACCCAAAACAACGGTCAACAATACCAAATGGTTTCAGGTCAACTCATGATAGTGTACAGGAGGTGAAAAAACAACAAGAATGAAGGAAGGAAAGATGGCAATAGTCAGGGAATGCTTCATGCTTCATGGCTGAAGGGGGAATTGCAATGATCCTTGAAGAAGAGTAGAGTTTTTGCAGTTCACTTACTCCCAGTGCAGGCATTAGACTAACAGTTTCATGATTCTGCCATGTCCATATTTCTATGTCATAATTTTTGTTGTATCTGAGTTCTCTATATACTATTATTATTTTAAAAATTCTGTCATAGATTAGTTTTCAAAGAACAGAAATAAATCCTATAACAAAATACCACAGAATGAATAAAAAACTGAAATAAAATGCCTTTATTTAAAGAAGAAACTTTATATCACAACTATAAATGCAAAATCAGTACCTCTTGCCATAAATGCAGTGTAAACAGAACCTTCCTAGTTTCTATCCAGATAACGCCACCTTCCAAAGGCACTAGGCTAGAGGCCAGTTTTGTCTCTATTTATAAGACAAAGTAGGTATTAGTAAGTGTTAGAGACTTAGTAATACAAACATGAGACTTTCTGCTCTCTGTCCTTCCTCCCTACCATCTTTCCTCCTTGCTTCCCTTCCTTTCTCCCTTCAACTTTCCTCCCTCTCTCTCTCCCTCCTTCCCCCTCTTCCCTTCTTCTTTCCAACCTTTTGCAAATATTCGTTGAGCACCTATTATATGACAGGTACCATTCTAGGCACAGAGGAGGCAACTGTCAAAGAACAGACAAAGTTGTTACCCTCACAGAGCTTACTCTTTTATTCTTGTTGGAGGAAGACAGTCAATAAATAGGGAGATAACAAAAGATACAGTAGGTCATAGGTGCTATGAAGAAAAATACGGCAGGGAGCGTCAAGGTGGAAGAAAAAGCATGAACAGGAAAGGATTACTTCTAAATTAACTTATGAGCAATGATCTGAAGGGCAGAATGGAACCAGCCATGCAGATACTTAGAGGAAGAGAATTCCCAGCACTGGGAACAGGTAGTGCGAAGGCTGTGATGCAGAACATGCTTGGCACATTCAGGGAACACTAATGAAGTCGAGTGGAGAAGTGAGTGGATGAGGGGGACGGTGGCTTGAGAAGAGGTTAGATCTAGGTCACTTGAGAGGGTGTGGTAGACATAGATCATGTAGAAGTTTAACAGACATAGCAAGAATTTGACTTTGACTCTAAGTGAGGTGGAGTGCTATTGGATAGCTTTGATCAGAGAGCAACACAATGGGAACTAATTGCTGTGTTTGTAGAATAACTCTGCTATGAGAAGATTAGACTGGATGGGACAAAGGTACCAGTCAGAAAACTGGTTAGGAGCGTATTTCAGTTAATTTAAGAGAAAGATGATAGTATATTTAGTCTTGTGGGAAGCATGGGAAGTAATAAGAAATATTGGATTTGTTGGGCAAAGTGTATCCACCAGCCCCCAAATACATACACACACACATCTCTCTCTCTCTCAGCACTTACGCATTTATGGTTAATAAATGAGCCTGTTTATGGGCCAACACAATGGCTCATGCCTGTAATCTCAGCACTTTGGAAGGCTGAGGCAGAAGAATCACTTGAGGTCAGGAGTTTGAGACCAGCCTGGCCAACATGGTGAAACCCTGTCTCTACTAAAAATATAAAAAAAGTTAGCCAGGGGTGGTGGTGGGTGCCTGTAGTCCCAGCTACGTTAGAGGCTAAGGCAGAAGAAGTGCTTGAACCTGGGAGGCAGAGGTTATAGTGAGCTGAAATCATGCCACTGAACTCCAGCAGAGTGAGACTCTGTTGCCAAAAAAAGAAAAAAAAAATGAGGCCATTTATGGGGCTGTTCTCCCTGCCCCAAGTTTGTCGTCAGTCACTGGCAATCATGCCTTATCCATCTGTAAACCTTACTGACCACAGTGCCCGATAAAGGTGCTTAAAAGGTTTGTGCGGATGAATTTCAGATGAGTGGAATAATGAAAGGCAGGGAGGCAAGAAGGCTCACAGAAGATATTTGGGGCAAGAAGATCTGCATGGAAAGTGCAGAAAGGCATGGGCATTGTGGCAAGGTGCCTCTGGGTTCACATTAGAATGCATTTCACATGGAAGAAGGAGAACTAAGAGAAGTATAAAAGGAGAATAGATTTAAGATGACAGGAAAGAGGCCGAGTTTCATAGAACTTTCATTCAAAAAAAAATTCAGTATGGGTTAGAATTAGGAAAGGGCTCAGGATTCATGATATGACTTTCATTTTTAAATCAGTAAAACATTCTTAAATCCTTACATTTCAACTATCAATTCACTGAATAATGCCACTATTTTGATTATTTTGCTGCTTTTCAGAAATCAAAGAGTTGTTCATAACTAATGAAATATGTACACACACACACATACACAGACTCACATGCACACACACACACACACACACAAGAAATTCCTCAGTTTTAAAGACTGGCATGGAAACGTTCCTGTAGATATATGAGGAACATTTATACTGCTAGAATGAAGAGACATGCTGACATCATGAAGATTTACAGGAGTTAACTAGGTATATTCCAAGGGAGATAAAGGAACAATAGGAGATCACTACTAAAAAAAAGGTCGCCACTGAAAAATAAAAGTAACTGGAAACTGAGGCAGGACTAGGACTAGGCCAGCAGTAGAGAATGAAGCACCACTAAGAATGGGGGAAGAGGAATTAAAGCAGGAAGACCTGGAAGAAAGGTAGCTGGAGGAGCAGATGTCTTGTTTTTACGTCAATCCGTTCCTGATGTATCAGAGAGACCCAGCCCATCTTGCATAAAGCAGTCAACTCAGAGTAAAAGTAAAAATGGTTGTATAACTGCCCAGTCTCTTGCTGGTAACATGGAGATCCCAAGTCCGGTATGCAAGGGAGACAAAGCCAACAGCTATTTTTGCAGGTAAAAGAGAGGATGTGTTTTGTTTCCTAACCCAGGTCATCCTCATCTCTTGCTTTACTTAGAGACACAGCTTTCTAATTGGTCTTGTAAGTCAACACTTGCCCCTCTGGGCATCATTCTTCTCCCAGCCAATTATTGGCTTCTAAACTCTTTTTTAATAAATAGCAAATCTTATATTATCTATTTCAACTCATTTCCTGACACTGTTTCCCCACTTTACCCCAAATTGCATAACTTCCTGGTTAATTCTTCAAAAGTCGCCTGTTCTAACACCAACTTCTGCCTCCCTCCCCAACCCATCTCTACAGTTAAGTGTATGTCCTCTTCTTATTTGATCCTGAGGCACCTCCTATCTCTCTGCTATAATATTTGATACACTCGTAATTCTAGATCTGTCACCCCAGAATGTAGAAAAGGGCCTGGTACATGGTAAACAGTTAAATATTTGTTAACGGTTGAAGGTTGAATGTTTACTATTGATGAACCTGAAGATAAAAAGATAGTAGCTGAAAATTTATTCAGAAAGCAAAGGGTTTTCATATTAATTTACATTTCAGATAAGGTGCAGCTGGCTCTCAGAGATGTTAAAAACAACATGGAATAGGAACAAGCTTTCATTGAGATTAAAAGAAAACTCAGGTTTGAAATTATTATAGAACATCGTACAATTTCCTGTGTTCACAAATTTAAAAAATACAGTACACTTTAAACAAAACAGAGCTTATGTAAAATATATTTGAGAATCAACTCAGCTTCCTAGTGAAAAAAATTAAAATTTATTTGGAATAGTTAACTGAATGGCTATCATTTAAATATTTTAAATATTTGTTCTTGAACTATGAATAACCACATAGAAAGGTGAGAAAAATTAAATTTAAGAGGGTGTTTATTTGGAGTGTACTTTTAAAGCAAGTCTTAGAAATCATGGTAAATACTCTTATATGTATGCCCAGCGTACTGGAGTGCACTTTACTCTCCTATAAACCCAAGACTTAGAGACAGTTGCTAGCCACACACAAACAGTGTCACTGTCCACTATTTTATACAAACAGCAATTGAGTAGCAAGGGAGGGTGATTTCCCCAGTCCTGAGTTACTTCTTGGTATGCCTCAGATGTTTAAGCTGCACATTGACTAATTCATTTAGGCTCCCAGAGTAACTGTTAATCCACCAAAGCTACACTTTGAGAAGACCATTTTATTTCCAAGAAAACTGGAAGAATTGTGAGCAATTTGTAATATTTGTTCTTAATAAAGTGTGAATTCTGGGCAAAGAATCTTGTGGAGTAAAATTGCTTACGCCATTTCACATTAATGATATACATGATATGATTCTGAAATGTCTTCCATTTTCAGAGCATTACACATAGAGAGTGTCCTCAATTTTCAGAGGGGCTCTACTGCTACAGGGAAAGTTTCGGTTCACTTGAGTAAGAATTATCCTTAAAAGGGATAGAAAAATTCAGGCGTGGAACAACATTGACTTCCCAAGACTCACAAGGTGTATATACCATTTAGAAAAAGGTTTTTAGCCTTGAAAAGGAACATCCTCTATTATTGTTAATAGGAATATTTATGAAGCACTATCAGTAGGCTTAACTCAGTCCCTGCTCAATTAGCTTATAATTTAATTAGTCCTAAATGCAAATCCTCGAAATTGGGGTGGTTGGCTTTTGAAATGATATTGATATTGCTATTAATGATATTGATGGCTCACTATCTTCTGGTTTTGTCTCCCCTTTTTTTTTCTTCTTACCTTATACACACATTTTGCTCTCATACACCCACCCCTCCCTGAACTGAAAGGATGTAAATCAAGGTACACCTGCAAAAGCAGAAGCCCTGTGGTCCACATGATCGCATGGCCCATGTGATCACATAGAGCTGAACTTTAAAATCCATACTAGTGTTTTGTACCCGAAAATTATAGGCATATTTTGTGAATGTTTATAGATCTAACACAGTTATCAAATATCAGCTTTGAATCATAAAAACATTTCTAAAATATTATGCAAACTAAACTCTAAATTGAGTTCTGTGTCTGTTTCCATTTGAATTTCACATATCTAAATTTCCTATATGGTTTCTGAGCGAGTTCCACATCTGTCCTGGAGTTGGTTCACTGCACATTTCTTACAGGTTTAGATGGCACACCTTATTTTGTGCTACAGTCACTCTTGGGAGATCTCAGTTGTATTACAATCATAGAGGGTCACTTACTAATACAGAAAGTAGAAAAAAAGGTTGCCCCTATGAAAGCTACTTAATAACTTTAATAAGCTGCTTTGTAAATAAGTAAATAAAAAGATACACTTTCTTTTACCAGAACAAACTCTTTGATATGGTCTGGTTCTGTGTCCTCAACCAAATCTCATCTTGAATTGTAATCCAAATTGTAATCCCCATGTTTTGGGGGAGGGACCTCATGGGAGGTTATTAGATCATGGGGGTGATCTCCCCATGCTGTTCTCATAACAGGAGCTCTGATGATTTTATAAGGCGCTTTTCCCCCTCCGCTCTGCACTTCTCTCTCCTGCTGCCACGTGAAGAAGAATGTGTTTGCTTCCCCTTCCACCATGATTGTTAAGTTTCCTGATGTCTCCACAGCCATGCATAACTGTGAGTCAATTAAACCTGCTTCCTTTACAGATTACCCAGTCTCAGGCAGTTCTTCATAGCAGTGTGAGAATGGATTAATACAGTACATTGGTACTGAGAGTAGTGGGGCACCACTGCAAAGATATCTGAAAATGTTGTAGTGACTTTGGAACTGGATAACAGGCATAGGTTGGAACATTTTGGAGGGCTCAGAAGAAGAGAGGAAAATGTAGGAAAGTTTTGAACTTCCTAGAGACTTGGAGGGCTCAGAAGACAGAAAGATTTAGGAAATTTGGAATGTCTGAGAGACTTGTTGAATGGCTTTGACCAAAATGCTTATAGTGATACATACAATGAAGTCCAGGCTGAGTTGGTCTCAGATAGAAATGAGGAAATTGTTAGGAACTGGAGTAAAGGTCACACTTGCTGTGCTTTAGCAAAGAGGCTGGTGGCATTTTATCCTTGTCCTAGAGATCTGTGGAACTGTAAATTAGAGAGATGATTTAGAGTATCTGGTGGAAGAAAATTCAAAAGGAAGCACAGCATAAACGTTTGAAAAATTTGCAGCCTGATGATAGAAAAGAAAAACCCGTTTTCTGGGGAGAAATTCCAGCCAGCTGCAGAAATTTGCATAAGTAATGTGGGGCTGAATGTTAATCACCAAGACAATGAGGAAAATGTCTCCAGGGCCTGTTAGAGACCTTCACAGCAGCTCCTACCATTACAAGCCTGCAGGCCTAGGAGAAAAGACATCATTTTGTGGGGTGGACATAGGGTCTCCCTGCTCGGTGCAGCCCTGCATCCCAGCTGCTTCAGTACCAGCCATGGCTAAAAGGGGCCAACATACAGCTCAAGACATTGCTTCAGTAGATGCAAGCCCCAAGGCTTAGCAGCTTGCACGTGGTGTTGGGCCTGCAGATGCACAGAAGTCAAGAACTGAGGTTTGGGAACCTCTACCGAGATTTCAGAGGATGTATGGAAATGCCTGGATGTCCAGGCAAAAGCGTGCTGCAGGGACAGGGCCTTCATGGAGAACCTCTGCTGGGGTAGTACAGTAGGAAAATGTGGGGTGCAAGCCCCCACACAGAGTCCCCACTTGGGCACTGCGTAGTGGAGCAGTGAGAAGAGGGCAACCACCCTCCAGACCCCAGAATGGTAGATCCACCAATAGCTTGTACCGTACACCTGGAAAAGCTGCAGACACTCAATGCCAACCAATGAAAGCAGTCAGGAGGGGGGCTGCACCTGCAAAGCCACAGGGGTAGAGCTGCCCAAGGTGATGGGAGCCCACCTCTTGCATCAGCGTGACCCGTATGTAAGATATAGAGTCAAAGGAGATCATTTTGCAACTTTAAGGTTTAATGACTGCCATATTGGATTTGGGACTTGCATGGGGCCTGTTGCCTGTAGCCCCTTTATTTTGGCCAATTACTCCCATTTGGAACAAGTGTATTTACCCAATGCTTGTACCTCCACTGTATCTAGGAAGCAAGTAACTTGCTTTTGATTTTACAGGCTCATAGGCGGAAGGGACTTACTTGTCTCAGATGAGACTTTGGACTTGGACTTTCAAGTTAATGCTGACATGAGTCAAGACTTTGGGAGACTGTTGGGAAGGCATAATTGTGTTTTGAAATGTTAGAAGAATGAGATTTGAGAGGGACAAGGGGTGGAATTATATGGTCTGGCTCTGTGTCCCCACCCAAATCTCAAATTGTAATCTGAATTGTAATCTTCATGTTTTGGGAAAGGGACCTCATGGAAGGTGATTACATCATGGGGGCAGTTCCCCCTGCTGTTCTTGTGACAGTGAGTGACTTCTCAGGAGATCTGACAGTATTTATAAGGGGCTTTTTCTCTTTTTGCTCTGCACTTTTCTCTCTTGCCACCATGTGAATAAGAATGGGTTTGTTGCCCCATCCGCCATGATTTTAAGTTTCCTGAAGCCTTTCCAGCCATGCAGAATTGTGAGTCAATTAAACGTGTTTCCTTTATAAATCATCCAGTCTCAGGTAGTTCTTTAAAGCAGTGTGAGAATGGACTGATACACTCTTGCAGTGATAAACATTTTCATTTTTTACGAATAATCAAAAATAGATGTGCAGCAAAATGTCATACCATTGATTCCTGTGCCCTGTGATGCACCCTGGAGCAATGCAGCACTCATCACTAGATAAACATTCTCAAATAACAGTACAGGGCCAGCAGTCCTAGGGAGGCAGACTGCACAGCTTAGAAAAAGTATACACTGCAGCTTGATGTGCAAACCACAATGAGGCAATGAGAAGCTTATGTCCACTCTCAATATCAAAAACATATCTCTACTAAGCCCTCAAATCCCTACAGTTCTCTGCAGTCACCCATCAATGACAACTAAGCGACCATGCAGGGGGAGACATGGACTGGCATTGTCTGCTGCATTATTCTCCTGGTGGTTTGATTAAAAAACACTGAAACTGGAGGATATGTTTAGAAAATAATTGTATGCTTGCTTCAGTGCAGCTTTTCTCTCCTTTTAAAGTCAGGTAAAGCCAAACTCATATATATTCTTATTATTTACAACAATTACTGTTTTAGGAGGTTGGCGTGTCTTGTTATCTAAAAATCACAGAAAAATTAAATGTTGATCAACATTTATAGCAACAGGAATCTTTTTCCCATTGCTTAATTTTATTATTTTATTTTATTTTATTATGATTATTGAGACACAGTCTTGCTCCCTGTCACACTCACTGCACATCACTGAGTGCAGTGGTGTGATCTTGGCTCACTGCAACCTCTGCCTCCCAGGCTCAAGCAATCCTCCTACCTCAGCCTCCCTAGTAGCTGGGACTAGAGGTGCATGCCACGTGCTTGGCTAATTTTTTTGTATTTTTTGTAGAGATGGAGTTTTGCCATGTTGCCCAGGCTGGTCTCGAACTCTCAGGCTCAAGTGATCCACCAGCCTTGGCCTCCCAAAATGCTGGGATTACAAGCATGAGCTATTGTGCCTGACCAATTCGATTTCTTACTTGTCCTCCTATTGATAGACACTTTGTTCATTTTAATTTTTCACTATTACAAAGAATGCTTTTGGGAAATTAAAAAAATTTTTTTCTTCTTATGCCAAAGTATAAGCTTATAACAGAACACACAAACACAATGTGAATATGTGAAAGTTTCTGTAATTCTATTTATCCTGAAATAATCACTAAATGGCATGGTGGTTGTTATGGTGTGTGTGTGTATGCAAGTGCGTTTACAACATTTATCTTTGTCTCCCTGAGTATAAGCTTATATGTAAATTTTCAATTTACATATACAAATAAGCAAACGCACAAATTTGTAACAATTGAATGGTACTAAGTACAGTTTTTATAAGATCCTTTTTTAACCCTGTGAGGCTATGAAAATATTCAAAACGCTATCCATTTTCTAGTACTATGTTCACAAAGTAGTCATCTTAAAATATCACTGTAGAAGAGTATATTACAGAAAGCAAAGAAGTTCAAAGTTATACTCCTAATATTTGAAAGAGATTAGAATGGATGAAGTTTGATGTACTTAATCCTATTGTAATAAAGTGAATCTTCAAATATTTCAAGACTTCATTGCAAAGTAAAATAAGACCTATTCTCATTTCTTCAAAACTTTTATATATTTAAGTAGGTAAGGTGTCTCCAGCTGAAAGAAATACTTTTATGGCCTGCCTTCCAACTTGTATACCCCCTTTTCTCTTTTAATTCTGCTGCTCAGATATTTAATTAATAAGAGCTTCTGTAGTAAGGGGCTTGTCTATAATTTTATTGTTGCCATTTCTGAATCATCTACTTCTGATTTAAAATCAAATGCAAGATATTTGGCTAACATACAATCACCATGAGCTAAGAATATAACAAATAAACCAATTACAGCCTTCTTTGATGCACCCTAATCATACCTACAAAATCACTTTTTTGTATGTGAGATAACATTCATATAGTCCAGGGAATAGGCAGTGAAACTCCTTGCAGGGGCCATTGTTTTGCCTATATTCATTGGTATGTAAGCTCCAAAGGTTTATTCACTGTTATATTCCTAGAACTAAGAACAGCACTTGGTATACAGTATAAACTCAGAAAATATTTAGTTCAGTGAATTGGTGAAAGAAAATTATATTGGGCTAATGATGTCATGACAAACACATATTTGAAGTGCAGGTGCTAGACGTAGACCTTTACTAGATTGTTTTTGTTTTTGTTTTTTGAAATGGAGTCTCACTCTGCCACCCAGGCTAGAGTGCCATGGCACTATCTCAGCCCACTGCAACTTCCGCCTCCTGGTTCAAGCAATTCTCCTGCCTTAGCCTCCTGAGTAGCTGGGATTACACGCACCTGCCACCATCACACCCAGATAATTTCTGTATTTTTAGTAAAGACATGGTTTCACCATGTTGGCCGGGCTAGTCTCAAACTCCTGACCTCAGGTGATCTGCCTCCCTCAGCCTCGCAAAGTGTTGGGATCACAGGTGTGAAACAATGCATCTGGCTAACCTCTACCAGATGTTTGAAGAGTTAATCACTTGAATTAAATAAACTTTAGTCCTCATTTGAAAAATGAGACCATCACTTTGTCTACATCATAGAGTGGTTTAGAGAATCATTCAATGTGATTTGCACTGAAGTGATCTGAAAATTCTTAGCTTAAGAAATGCACATTGTTCCCCTCTAAGTGTCCACGTGGGGCTTTTTGGAGGATGAAAGGTGGGAGGAGGGAAAGGATTGGTGGGGGGGAAATGACTAATGGGCTTAATACCTGGGTGATGAAATAATCTGTACAACAAACCACCATGACACAAGTTTACCTATTTAACAAACCTGCACTTGTACCCCTGAACATAAAACAAAAGTTTTTAAAAATTCAAAAATAAAAAAAAGTAAAATGTAAATTATTGCCACTATACTTTTTAAGTTGGTCTTAGTAGCCTTACCTAAAATTTTAAGTTTCTTTAAGCTCAAAATATCTGCAATTTTGGTCATAGGTTCACCCCTCACACCTTCAGAAACCCCATTTGAGATGCTGGTTTCTCTTCTGGCAAACATACCATTCTTCAAGGTCATGGCCCTAGACTCAGGGTAGCATGATTGGACCATCTAAGAAGATGGTGGGATAACAGAAAGTTATTGGGAGTCTTCACACATCAGTCTAGTCCAGGCTCTTTTTGACTGGGCATTTCCATTAGTATCTCCAAGCCACCCTGCGGCATAGAGTTTAAAATTCTCAGCTACATGTTATTAAAACATGTTAGCAAATACTGCAATGGTGCAGAAGAAAGGCACTAACAGCCTTATTGTTTTTATTTCCTTCAGGTAGGACTAGAACATAATTTAACTAACACATTGTCTTCATATAAGTCAAGTTTATAACCAGCATCAGAGAAAAGATAACATGCCCACAAATACTGGTAGAATTATTTTGCTGATCTTTGAAAAAAGGGCAGTTAGAACTTTTGCCATTTATTTTTAGAATATGTGTACAACGAAATGAGGCTCTCCAATTTTATTGAAAACATTTGTCAATTTTATTAAATTTTTTTAAAACACAATTTGCTTGAAACTCATATGCTTATATTTACTAGAAGACTAAAAATCTAAAGGTTTAAGATAGAATTTCCTATTGCCTTAGCAAATCTGTGTTGCCAGTATTAGAAAACAGTTATTTTTCTCCAGGATTGATGTAATTAAAAACACTAAAGGTGGACTAAACAACAATAACAAAAGTCTTAATATAGATGTGGTTTGTTTCTCTGGGCCTATGACTATTTATGGATATTTGGAAACATTATGCTGTTTGGTGACAGCAAAGCTATTCACTATCAGTCAACAGATATGCACGTTGTGGTGGCAACTCAACAAATAAAATTGTTAATTCGCAGTGATTCTCAAAGTGTGGTCTCCAGGCCAGCAGCAGCAGTATCACTTGGGGACTTATTCGAAGCACAAAACTGGAGGCTCTACCACAGATATACAAAATTAGAAACTCTGGGGAAAGGGCCCAGTGGTGTGTGGTTTACTGGCCCTTCCAGGTAATTCTGATGATGATTAGTGAATGCCCTTTTACTTTCTTACCTTAAAATGTCTTATCATCTTGTTTGATAATGTATATGAAAAAGCACAATTGCTTTTTAAAAGGTGAAAATCTGAGTCAGCAATTAGGGCTAAGTCCTGTCTAAAAATCATGTGGGCAGAGTATTTTGAGAACTAGATATTTGAATCAGCTGAAAAAGCCTCCCCTGCAACCCAAACCTAAAAGTATTATTTATTCAACAATTTACATAAATTACCCATGTAAAATAAACATTGTATATATTAAGAAATGCTTTTCACATATTAATTGAAATCTAGCTTATTTTATTGGAATTCTTCTCTGCATTTTAGACATATTTTCCAGAGATTGATTTCCTTGCTCCACAATTTTATTGGAAACCCAAAATAAGCAAAACCAAATAGACAAGCCAACAATATTCTCATATAATCAACTATATTTTTAAAATCCAGAGTCAAAAAATATAGATATTTTCCCCTGTGAGTTAAATAAGCACAAAACAAATAAACATGTTATATGGTCTATAGTTTTATTTTAGTAACTGGAACACTATTTTGCCTGCATTCTAATTTTTTAATAATAAAGGTGAATCCAAAGTGCTGAGACAGCCTCAAGGATATGGCAGCTGATTCTTAAAACAGAACCAAGGACAGAGTCCCAGAAGAAGAGGTACGTTTCAGCTGGGTCTCAGAAGGTGAGTGTCCTGGGTATATGGAACGGGGTTGAGGACTCTTTCCACAAGAGCAGCAGAACAGTATGCACATGAAAGTACCCCATGACCAAGGGGCATCGTGGGGTGAAACTGTATTCAATGGAGTTACTCCATTCAGGACTTCCAGAGTAGAGAATTTGGGGTTATAGGTAGGCAATGGAGAGCCAATGAGATTTCAGGTTTACATTTCATAATCTCTCGTTAGGAAGATCAGCTCTGGCTAAAGTGTAAGCTCTTAACTGAATCTTGTAGAGCCTGTTGTCAGGAAGTTCTGGCAATTTCTAGCTTGACAAAAGGCCAGGCCAAAGCAATAGCGGGGTGGTGCTGGAGGCCAGAATGCAGGAAACCTTTGGGCCAGGTTTGAATGTGATGGCTGAAGGAAAAAACTGGAAACAAGGTGGAATCTTGGTTTTCTTGTTAAGTATTTCTTAATATTGGGTGTGATACTTATTTTGCATTACTTATTCATGCAAACTATTGAAGACAACAAGATGATTTTGTGCTTAGATGTGTGCGTGTGTCTGTGTGTGTGTGTGTGTGTGCGTGCACGCGTGCACGGGGGGGGGTGGGGTCCTCTATCATGTATCCAGCTGATTCAAATCATTTTTTTTTTCTAAGTGAAAGAATAGTTGAAAAGTGATATCCCTGGGAGTCAGAGCAAGTATGGATGCATTTCTTAACCAGCGGTTCCCTAAGTGGAAGTTGTGAACCTCCAAAGCAGTGGAGTCATGAAAGACAGTCACCTGGGTCCTGTCGCCAGAAAGACTAATGTCATTTTTCTGGGTGTCTGGCCCAGGCATCAGATTTTCTAAAGTTCTCCAGGTGATTTAAAGTGGATGAGAACTAATACTTGAAAATATAAGGCTTTTTGTAATTTGGTAATATAACTTTAATTCTATTGATTTGCCTAATAATCTGTTGTGATGCTAATGAAACCAAAGTGTTATATATTTAACTCCTAGAGATGACGCAAAAACAAATAAGATAATATGTGTGAAAGTACATCAAGCTGATACTTATTTGGGCCCTGTTGTCAGCAACAGTGTTTCAACATTTTTCTACAGGGAGTAAATACTTACATAAATCACTGGGAAAACACAGCAAAGTAGCATAGCTTCTCCATTTTTACCTTTAACATGTGGGCTATAAAATTGTCTGTAAAACACTATCTGCCACAACTTATAATAAATATATCCTTTTTATTGACATAAGATGGGTAAATATAGTTTTTAAAAGTCATCAGAGGAGCTATAAATGCAAACTGGATGTCAACACCCATTTTGAGGAGGTTAATTTTTCTTCCAGGAAGTTTATAAATGGTAGGTCCTAGAAATCCTAAAAATCCCTAGATTGACTTTCCCTTGCACATACTTGATATTCAATAAAAATTCTGTGAATGTGTAAACAACATCACCACATGTGTTCTGTTAAATTGTAGCACAGTGACATGACATTGTTTGGGCTGGGTTGTGCTGAAAAAGTTGATCTCTTCCAAGACTTAAAGAATAGTGTCTGAAATTTAGCAAGAGGAAATCTGGGCAGATGTGTAATGAAAGTGCTCTGAAATGATTAGAATATCTAAAACAGAGAATAAAAATACTATGGATTTGCTAATTTTACATATACAAATATGGAATATATCAAATACACATGCAGTTCTATCTGTAATATGTGATTTAAAAAATTAGCTTTAAGCTACTTTTAAAGATTTTCAACATGAAAGTTGGAACTACCCAACTTTCAATGAAGAAGTCTTGGCACTAAGCATTTGCAATATTTAACTCCTCCCACTTTTTCCAAACCTCTTAGATTTCAGCTTTTATGACACATTTCTAAGGTATTTATTCAGACCCTTACAGGCTCTTGAAAAGACTTTTTTTCTCTTTAATATGAGATGTATTATATACTTATTACACTGAATGACACTATGGAAAAGCATGGATAAATCTATATTTCTTTGTAAATAAGCTAAATGTAATGTTTACTACCATAAATTTGGTAAAATCTACATGAAATAAGACCTCAGTTTTAAATATAATACTGTTTCACATAGTATGACAAATATATACTTGGTATTTGAACCATTTTGTATGCTACAATAAGACCCACCCCAAATTTAGGCAGGCTTATCTGAAATTTACAGAAGTTTAATATAGTTTACTGGATGGTTAAGTACATATATGTATGAGTATGTGTGTGTGTGTGCATGCGCACATATTTTACTGAGTGGTTAATACAAAAGCTATGATAGGATGTGAGGATAAACATGGTGTTAGCTATGTACTATAGAGAATAAGGGTTGTGAGGACCTGGACTAGGATAAAGAGCACAGGAAAAGAAGATGAGGTTGCCATAAACAAGCTTTGCCAGCTTTTGATCAATTCCTGGCTGGCTGTAGTCTACACTATATATGAGCAGGTTTGTATTCCACATGCTTCCTAACTTTTTTAATTTGGTAATTTGAAAACATTAGTAGGATTTGGCCATTCTTAACTGTGTTGATGACAATCTTTGCACTGTTTATTCCTCAAGGCTAGTTGAAATTTATTGCATTTATATTAATTTTTCTGACCATCTGCGGCTTCTCAAAAGTAAAATAACTTCAGAAACTTCATAATTATGGAGAAAATGTTAGGTGAAACTTTGCAGAATGATTTATAATTTACATGAGATTTTTCTTTAGTTTTTGAGAACTATCCCTTGTATATGTAATCATCAAACAGGCGTTTGATGATTACATATACAAGTTATTTGATACGGTAAAATAAAACTTCTAATATTCTAATTTAAATACTTTATTTGAAAATTCACTGCTATAATATCACCATAAAATTAAGGAGAGTTGCGTTGTAAACATAGTCCTTCTTTCTTAAAATGGGAACTCTTATTTTATCCTTTAGCTTTTATATTCAACTACTCATTTTTAGTATTGCTTTCACCAAATAACACATCCACAGTGAACATATTTACATGTTACGATTACAGGGAAGTGATCCCTAATGAAAATGAGAATAGAGTGCTCAAACTGGGGTTAGACCATCCCAGTTCTGTCATAGTTTCCACTGTTGAAATAAAACCCCAACTGAAAGATCATAGGTCTTGTTACTTGATAGGTAGGTTTCATTGAGTAAACTAAGTTGCTTTCTAGGATTTTGTACAGAAAAATTCTGCAACTCCAAAATTCACATAGCACTTAAAATTGACATCAAGAGTACTGCCCAAACACTATGGGAGTGCTCAACATCTGTAAATGTTTTTTGGCTTTAGTCTCTGCTGTTAAAAAAGAATAAAAAGCATTTATGAGACTAGAGAGGCCTCAGGGATTGCATTTTCCACAGTTTATTGGACATCCCTACTCGGACAACCACAGACTTCTCAGACCCTACTAGCCCAAATGGGACACATAATTTCACCCTCCAACCCACTCTTCTTGCTGGACCCCAAACTCAGTGAATGGCCTACTGTTCATCTAGTTTTCCCAAGTGTCTTCCTGTTCCTTGCTGTCACACACATTGAATTGCCACTGAATCTATTTCCTAAGTAGATATTTCCTAAATCTCTTTCTTTCCCCTTGCGGCTGGTCCAAGCCACGAGTACTGGTCTGAATTATTGCGGCAATGTCCCAGCTGGTCTCCTTTCCTTTAGCTCTGTCCTTCCCCAATATACTCTCTACAGCGCAGCCAAATAGTACAACCTCAAGGCTTCCCCTTTTGTTGGAATGAAGTCCAGAATTCTTAACATGGATAGCAAGGCCTGCTATTTCTGTTCCCCAGCTTCATCTCCCATCATTCTCCAGACCATGTGCAACTGTCCTCTCTGCCCCCTAAGCTCCACCATATGGAGGCATGTTGTTACATGCTGATGTCAAGAACCCTCCACTTTCCAACTCTGCACATGCTCTTCTCTCTGCCTGCCCTGTACATCATTTTGCTAATTTCTGTTTAGCCTGTAAGTCTTTAGTGCCTCTTCCATGAACCATTACTGACCTCTACATCACTCAGTCCTAAAATCAAGAATGACTGCTTGCATAGCATCCTATATTCTGCCTCATCCTGAAAGTGATTACACTTCATTGCAATTGAGGTTTACATATCTAGCTTTACCATTGGACTTCCGGCTTCCCAAGAATCATCTATGTGAGTGTCTCTCACTGCACAACCCTAGCCCATTATAGTGAGAAGTCCATGGTAGGTGCTCTACAAATATTTGTTAAATGAATGGAGTTATATACAAAAAACACAGAGTTCAGATTTTTGTCTATGCCCTTAACTAACATGTCAAAGAACTGCAGGGTAGTGCACGATAACTAGCTGTCAGCTTATTACGATGTACCTCCCTGCAATACAGTTTCACCCACCCTACCCCCCCTCTCAAATTCTAATCACTAGAGAGATTTAAATCTATTTGACTCTACATCTTTCAGCCTTGGTAAGAACTATAGCAGCTATCATTTAGGAAGAGAATTAAATTACTAATATCTGTCTACCCATTTCTCCGAGAAAATGAAATTACTTCTCTACAGAATTAAAACACCATTCTTTGAACTTGATGAAGAAGCCAATTTTCCTTTGTGTTCCTGCCTCAAAAAAGAATATATGTCTAGACAGACTATTAGGGAAGTTATTCCTACAAAATTAGGGAAGTAGCTGGTTATACTTCTCTGCTTACTTCTTAAATTAAAAAAATAACAAAAGTAGGTAAACGAATGTCTACCCCGTATTTCCTAAAACAGAATTCTGCTAACTCACACACACACACACACACACTCTGAATTTCTATACCATTCTTCAAAATTCTAAATATTGTCAAAGTCATTTTAAGAGAAACAGAAGTAGTTTAGTTAGTCTACATCTGTCCTGTGGTATTCCTGGCACCAGTGGATCTCAGACGCTAGCATACATCAGAGCCTCCTGGAGGGCTTTGTAAAATGCAGGTTGCTGGAGCGCTCCCCCCAACTCCCACTCAGAGTTTCTGATTCATTAGGCCTGAGATGGAACCAGAGAATTTGCATTTCCAGCAAGTTCCTAGGTGATATTGATGCTGCTGACCTGGGGAACACACTTTGAGATGTGACTTATACATGTAACTAACAGTAAGGAAGCACATTTAGTTCTGTCCATGCAGTTCTATCAGGCATTTTGGCATGTGCTGTCTTCTTGTTCTCTTTCCTTCATTTTTTGGTACCAGTATCTAACTCAGCATTTACTGCCTAAATACATGAAGTCTATATTCCATGTTCAAACTTAACAGCACAAGGATACGTCATTTACAAAAAAAAGCACAAAAATCAGAAAAAAAAGAGGGCTATTTCTGCAAGTTAAAAAATCAAATGGAAAAACAACCCAACAATTGCTCTACAAGGGGGTTTTGCCTTCAATAGCAAACATGTTTTGCCTCAATTGTGATTTCTTTGTTCAGGAGCCAAGGTGGCAATTAAGCTGGCACAAGGAGCAGGAGCCACTTGTTTAATATGATGATAGCGTAGCCCTTTGTAAATCCTGGAACAATGAGGGCCCACACATATGCTCATTCCAAGTTCTAGTTCCTTCTCTTCCCTTGTGGCTCAGTGTGAATTCTCATAGCCACAAAGGAAGGGGAAGATTTTCAATCCTGTCACATCCTCCCCCATTTAAACCATTTATAGTCTTAACTTATAAGATATGAGTAAGAAATCTTCTTTAAACATTTTGCAGAGCTGATCATCAAATCTAACAAACTGGTGGTTTTGAAATCTCCTTTGCTCCAAAAGCTTTCCATTAACCTCTATGTCCTCTGTCGTGTCACGGTGCTGAGAAGAGCAAGTTAAAATCCAGTCTTGAGTTGGGTTTGGTCATAGGATGATTTTTATCTTATAGATTTATTTCAATACACTTTTTAGGAAGAAGGAAGACCTTAGGAAGGTCTAACTCTCATCAATTCTGGCATAAGCTGAGTCAAATAAGGGATATAAGAATTTAAAGAAAGTGATGCCCTTCATAATGGCATCTGAAGAAGCAAGTATACCATGCTGTGACAATTACAAGATACTACATCAGTTCCCATCCTCTACTAGGCCTTTTTAGGATGGAGACTCTGTCTGGTTCACTGCTTTATCTCTAGAATTTAGCATAGTACTCAGAAAATAGGAAGCACTCAATATGTAACAATTATTGCCTGATTGGCTCTTACTGTAAGCATTACAGGAAATGTACAACCAAAATTTGTAAAGTGTAACATGACACCAAAGTTCATAAATTAAATGCTACCAAAATAGGTTGTTCTTACGAATGAAGAAAATTTATCAGAAGATTCTTTTTAGAATATAACCATCTCTAATATCCAGTCTACAAACACATCCATCATCAAACTTCTGGCAAATGTTCAAAATAAATAACACCTATCATGACTTAAATCCCTGGCTTTATACTTCAACAGTGTCCATGTGAGTAAAGCATTTTCACTTAAATTTGTCTCCCAATATACAATATGGGAAGGAATTCCCCATGGGATACTATCTCTTCCCCCTTTATATAGGGAATACAAATTTGGCTAAACACTTTCTCATAATTGTCAGAAAGGGTGTGCCCTTAAAAAAGGGCAATCACATATATTATCAATGGTTTCCTAAAAGCCACCTCTCCATTTTCGCAAGTCTATCAACTTAGAGTTCTTTACCTTCCCTTCAGCTGAACCTACTCACTTCAGGCTCAGCCTGCCTGAGTTCATGAAAGAATCCTGCCAGGGCAAGACCCACTATAAGGGCTTTAACTGCATCTAGGTCCTGGCACTCAGATCTGGATCTAGCGGTCACTGCTAGCTGCTGCATGATCTACTCTTCCTCTCAGGCTGCCCAATCCCTGAGATCTACTTCATGGACACTAGACCCTGTACCCGATGTTCAAATTAGGATGGCCTCATACCACAATGTTTTGTTGCCCCTTCTAGCTTTGGAGCTCCTATAACCCCAAATAGCCTAATCCAAGCCAGGCCCTCTTATGCCCTTTTGATACTATTACAAGACCAGCCTCTAAGGTCAAGCTAGTTCTCCCAGGTCTCTTCTAGTATCCTAGCACTATCTTTTTCTCTGCCAAGTTCTGATTTCTTTTCCAGTCCCCATTGCTAAAATCCCACTGAATCCTTCACAGCTACCCAAATCCTGGCAAGGTATGATTTTACCATCTTAAGTTCATTTTCAGGGCTTAGTGTCTAATAATGACTAATCATGCAGCACCCCATGATCACACTGTATGGAAAGTACATTGAGGTGGAGGAAGGGCAAAGAGGCCCTCAATACTGAAATATATTTTCAGAGAATAACATCATTGGTGACTTCTCATATCCAGTGAGGATCGAATTGATGTACCATCTTAGCACTCCCACAAGAATTCCTACCTCATATCTGCACAGAATTTCATCTTATGAAAAAGTTCCACAATTTTTAACATACTATAGCATCTCTTCATGCCAAGTAGTTTTGTATTTTAAGAATTACAAAATGCACTCATCAGAAAATTTTGGCACATCCTATATATTTCTAAATTCCAGAACAAATCTCTCTCTTGAGATTCTATCTAAAATATAACCTGGGCTTGTACACTGTCAAGTATGACAGAAAAACATATAACCAGCTCATAGAAGACCAATACCTGCCCTACAAGTGCTAGAATTTGACGTTTTGTTGAAATTAGTTTGAAAATTATTTATACAGTATGTAAGAACAAAGGCAGGCTACAATATTTCCTTCCAGTGTACATCATTAAAGCCTCAGAGATGAAATGTGCAAAACTCTTCTAGAAATACTAATCAACTGAAACAAGCAGCCCCAAAGCAGTAATGTGGTCAGTCTGCACACTGCCAGGTAATTTATAATTCATGACAAGCAGAGCCAAGTGAAAGTTATTTACATTTGTTCTTCTGGTAGAATAGAAGGGATGAGAGTGAAAAGGATCTGCTGAATCAGATCGTGTTTGACTGAGGAGTGACAGGGAAGTTTCCTTCAATTAATAGCCAGCTGCATAATTTGAGCTAATGCCAACTTGGCTTTCATCATGAAATGACACAGAAATAAATAATTCTGTACTCAGGTGCTGGCATGGTGAAGTGAATTAATCCATTCAAATTTGGAAGAAGGAGGGAGAAAGTAGATTATACTATCTGAATTTTATGAGCCTGTCTAGCCACACTTCAAGGAAAGTGAGGTTCATGATAGTTAAAATGTCCAGATGGATCTGTTTAGACTCAAATACTCGCTTGAATGGACAAATTCTTAGAAGGGAGGAACCAAACAGAGTAGAAATGGCTTTGTCAAGGTCATGGTTTCTTTCACTGATTAGTGAAATTCATATTCATCTCAGAAGATCAGGGGGAAGTGGGCAAAAAGTTTTATTCAGAACAACTTTATAGGGGAATTCCTGAGGAGGCAAAAAGATGACTACAATGATATACAAGGAATCCAGGACAGGTTTAAAGAGGTCAAAAGCCTGCTGGTTCATTCAGAAAAGATTAACAGACCCAGCTGCTGGGACTTTTCTGGCTGGGTGTCCTTCCCAGTGGTCACAAGTCAATGCGTCTCCTGGCTGCCTGGCTACGGTCCCATCCGTCTGGATGGAAAAGCGCCCACCCACACGCCAGATCCTTTCCTTAGGGGAAAGTTTCTGAGGTTTCACGTCAGGCAAACTTTGCTCACCCATCACTTCAAGTAAACAACTCTTCTATGGACCTTTCTTAGAGAAAAAATGCACTTAAAAGCATCTAGCCAAAGCAATGAAGGTGGAAAAAACAGAAGCTATGTGGGAATCTGAGGAGAGAATATACAGACATAAAATAGGCTCTCCAAATGAGGAAGCAGTCACAGCTTGACCTCTGAGTTGTTTGCTATCTGTTTGTTCCTTCAATATTCAAACTGTAGCCCTGGAAATACAAACACCAACTTCTAAACATTCACAGGCCTGTGGCAACAAAATGCTACATGCCAGTTTCACAACTGGGGCATGCAGACCATAAATCCTGTAGTGGCAGGAGGGGAGGGGTGGAAATAGACTGTCATCATCCTGCAGCAAGGAAAATTGGGCACAAGGAAAAGGCAACTGGCAACACATTCCTGGATTCTCTCATTCATTGAAGAAGGAACTCAGGGATTGAATTACCCAATTGACGCTAGTTCCACCCATGCCAGAGGGCAAAAGTTCCAAGACTGCCACAGGCCATGGCTGCTTGGAATTTAGGCAGAGTTTCTCGGTCCTTAGAGCGTAACAGAGGGAAATTCTGGAAAAGGAGTTCCTCATGGAGTCTGGTAATGAACACTCCTATTCTGACATGGATTTCAGACGACTCGGGACAACGTGCCCAGGATTTAAGCCTTTTAATCAGTCAGCATGAGAGATAAACCTAATTTGGCTACATGAGATTGATGAGAAGCAGTCTTTGCTGTCTATAACACAAAAGGAAAATGATAAAATAAGAAACCCATTACTTTTAGTTACATTCAGAGCAACAAAGCAATTCCTACAATCACATAGCATCAATGGTTGGTTAGTCTGGGAGATTCTGAGCTATTAGCTGGAAGCTCTCTCCGCAGTGAGTAGTGGGGAGAAGTGAGCTGTCAGAAAGCTGAATTAGCAAGTGTTTTTTCAAATGTCACGTGTAGTGTCAATGTGTGTCCTAAATGTTACTCCTCCCAATTCAACAATTTAAAGCCTGGACATAGGCACAATTTCTCGATATGAGATTGCATGACAATGTTTCTCAAGTATTAGTTTCTTTCTTTCAACACACCCTTTTTAATGTGAACTGCTTTAATTTCTAGCACTCACTGCATCTCACCCAAATGTGTGGATGGCAACAGAAAATTCTGATCATTACTCAGAGTATTGTACAAGATCCTGTTGCTTTGTATTGTTTTTATAATCGTTGTGGAGGAGACAAATCCTCTATTTCTATACCCAGGCTAAATAACACATACATCTATATTAACAGACTGTTTATTGATAAAGTGCTAATATATTTATATACAGTCTTACCTCTCCCATTCAGACCCAGTTATCTAACTTATGATTTATTTTTCTTCAATGTTTTCATTTTGACTTGTTCTTCGTAATAAAAAAGTGATACAACTGGAATCTGTTGTATAATGAGCATTTCCCAGACCCAATGCTAGATAAGTTTTGTACATTATCATCTTTAAACCTAACAGTCTTCTGAGGTTAAAATCCAATTCCATAAAAAGCAAAAGAAGCTCAGAGGTAAAGAGACAAGCCAAATTATCACTATGCCCTAGTTTTCCCCCTGCATTTTTATTATTTTGGGGGATAACTTTCATTTGCCTGTCTTCCTTTAAGTTGTAACTTCTTTGAAGATGGGAATTGCATTTTATTCATCTTTTCATCCTCAGTGCCTAGAACAGTGCCTGGAACCCAGCAGGCAGTCAGAAATGTGAGAAGTAAATGTAGGCCATGCAGCCAGTCAGCAACAGTACTGGGTATTCAATGCAGAAATGTCTGATTCCAACACCTCATGTAAAAAAATGTTGCAGTTTATCAGTGATGTATGGCAAAAGAATGAGTGTTGATATTAGTTTACCCAGTTTCATTCTAGGTAGTTCACAACCAAGAAGTTGTCAAGAAATACCTGTTTACAGAATTCATGAATTCAAGTTAGCTCTGTTTCCCAAAACCATAGATAACTGGAAACTAAAATTTGGATAAAGTCAGCTTCAACAGAATAAACAAGAGTTTGTATTAAATATGAATGAGCATTTACTTTGTTAAATGATAAGTTGGTTTTTCACTTAGATTACAGGAAAATTACTCCAGCGTCACTATTTACTTTGAACTTTGAAGAACTTTGAAGAGCTTTATTGAGTAAAAACCCACAGTGCTCTCTGCATGAAAAATTCTAGTTTGTCCCTATTGTAAAAATTCACAATATAAACATAATCATGAGGGTATTTCTTTCATAGCATCAGTCACTTAAAAATACAAATCTTTAGGCCAGGCGCGGTGGCTCACGCCTGTAATCCCAGCACTTTGAGAGGCTGAGGCAGGTGGATCACGAGGTCAAGAGATCAAGACCATCCTGACCAACATGGTGAAACGCCGTCTCTACTAAAAATACAAAAATTAGGCGGGCATGGTGGCACACACTTATGGTCCAGCTACTCGAGAGGCTGGGGTGGAATAATCGCTTGCACCCAGGAGGCGGAGGTTGCAGTGAGCTGAGATTGTGCCACTGCACTCCAGCCTGGCGACAGAACAAGACTGTCTCAAAAAAAACAAACAAACAAACAAAACAAATCTTTGAAGAAAAAAAGTTTTGACAAAGTAAAATAGCTTTAAATCCTATAACAAGATTACAGGCCCAAAACCTGAGGATTTTTACACAAAGTTTTGGTGATGGAGTCAAATACCCATTTGCATTAGCTCTCTTTCCAAGCCCTTCCCACTCCACTTGTAATAACTCATGTTAACAGTAAAAATATATTTATACTAGAATGAGCAATAGATATAAAACAGTTGTTTGGTTTACCAACTCCCTTTCCTTCTGTTAAATCTCTTTTAAAATCTGAAAAAAAAAGTACATACAGTTTTGATTATATTTATGTTTATATAAATGCAGCCACAAAATATAATTTTGTATTTTTTATGAGGGGACCCACAAAGGCAAAAGTGCATTGGGCCCATCAAAGTCATCAGCTAGGCTATTTTTAATCTTTAGTAAATTGCTATGGTATTATTACTTGTTGGAATGCCAGGAGCATGTTAATATTATGTGTCTTTTATTTCTTCTTCCTGCTAACCTATTTAACTGGGCAATGAAAGAAAAGATTTCCTAAGAAAGCCTTCCTTTCCCCTAGCTCACATCTTTTACCTGAATAGCACAATTTAGAAAAAATTACAATTTCAGAGAATTGAAGGAAAAAACAAACTACTAGAATATTGTGGTTTCATAAAAACACTAATTTAGAAATGCTTACCCACAAAGCTTTTTTTCCCCTTAACACTGAATTCGCTAATTCAGTTGAGCAAATCCTGTATCCATCTGGATATCTCAGTATGTAATAACACCAAATTACTGAGTTAGTACTGAATTAATAATCTGAACTGAGTGAGTTCACTCACTAAGTTCACTCAGTTACTAAAAGGCTAGTATTAAAGCTAATGTCAGGAATACCTTTCTCATGCAGTACAGCATAACCAGCAACAGCAGTTCTCGTGGGCAGTACGTTTTCATGCCAACAAAGCCACACCTTGATTTCCTGACTGAGCTGCCTGTGAGTTGGTTCTATCTTCATCCATTAATAGGATATTGACTTATTAATAAATATATTATCACAGTCTTCCTCTAGCTCTAACTATTCTGTGGAGCAGATAAAATAAGGAGTAAAAATAAAATACTTTCAATTTTGAAGTATTTGTCAAGTATTTTGGCATAGAGAAAGGCAAGAAGTAATGTTTGAAGTAAATTTGTAATATTATGAATTGCATTTATCTAGGACCTTCTATTAGTTTTTTATAGGAAAAAAAAGGGTAGTATACACACAATTCAAATACCAGTATTTGGAACAGAAATTTTTAGGATTTCTAGCATATTCTAAGTCTCTTTTTAAAAATTATAAAAGCAAACTAGAATTTAATACCTTACCTATATGAAGACATAATATAGAATTATATGAATTATATACAAAAATAAGTAATAACCTCAAGTAAGTGTTCTCTTTTTTCACAGCCAAATTTTGACTTTTTTGACATTTTTATCTCAGACAAGAATTCCCTTGTTTTCCTTTCAAAATATCATTTTCACAATTATGCTGTGAAATATGTGGTCACCTGATATTACAGGAAAGCAGAACTTCAAAAGATTTAGAACTATATTCCGCCTTTGTAATGAGATATTCTTCACATATGACCATTTTTTTTTTTTTTGGTTACATTGCATCTCTGAATACTTGTCATTCATCTTCTCCTCTTATGCTGATAACAGAATTCCAATTTTCCTTTGAAGAATCCCCCTCCTACTAATGGAACTGACCTCCATGACCGGGACGCACAGAGGCCTGGTCAGTGAACCACAATTGACCCAAGGCTGGCCTGTAATCCAAGTGCACACATTTCAAGTCAGCCCTGAGTCTTCCCTGGAACCACTGGGAGATGTATGTTCTCATGTCACAAGAATTACTACAGGCAAGATTATGCCTTGTGCTGTCTTACCTTTCTTTGCTGCCACATAGGGAAAGTCTTAGAAACACAGGGAGATAGAGGGAAAAGAAGAAAAAGATAGAGACAAATGCCCTAATCTAATCATGAGAGGGCCTGGAGCAGCCCTCACAACCATTCAAACTAGCTGGACCTTTGGATTTTTGAGTTTCAAGGTCCTGTAAACTGCCTTTTTGTTTACATCAGATTAAATTCAGTTTCTATTACTTGCAACTAAAAGAGAAAACTCTTAATACTCATGTGATATTTCACCACATGAATATTTTCAATGTTAAGGAATATAAAAGAAATCTTAACATGATGCAAGTTCAAGCTTCCTTACTTACTCTTTGCTGTCTTTTTATTTGATCGACAGTAAAGGACTCCAACCGTTGCTTGTTGCTCCATTAGGGAAAATTGTTTTATTCATTCATTCCTTCACTCATTCATTCAACAAATGCTTACTTAACACCTATTTGGTGCCAGGTACCCATCTAGGTTCTAAAGATTCATAACTGAACAGAATGGACAAATGTTCTACCTTCCTAAAGCTTACAATTTGGTGGGAGGGAGTCAACACTTAATTAATAAATAAATAAAAAATCTAAGTGTGATGAATAGCTACATGTGCTACAGAGAAAAATAATGCAGGAAAGAATACAGAAAGTCTCCACTTGATAAGTTTTGATTAGTTTTTTTTAAAAAATAGATGTTCAGGAAAAGTCTTATTAAGAAAGTGATATTTGAGCAAAGGTCTGAAAAAATGGAGTTCCTTGCTGGGGAAGGTATGGGTCTTAGAACAGAGAATAGTACGTCTCAACTCTGTAGGGTGCATGACAAATCTTCCTCACAGGAGTTCACCCAGTTACACAAGAGAGAAACTCCCACTGATGCCCTACTTGAACTTTTTGCTGCTAGCTGTCTGAGGGAACTGGGCCTATTTGTTTTGTTTCACTGAGAAAATAGAAATATGAGTTAGGGGTAGCTATAGGTTCCACGAATCATTATTTTCAGTCTTCCCTCTCTGGCGTAAAGGCTGTGATGTGAATTGCTGACTAATTTTATAAAGCACCTGGAGCTCCTCAGGGCAAAGGCACTATGTCAACACCAACATTAAACAAATAGCAATAATTGACTAAACCCTCTGGTGGTATAAAGCAAATAAAATATGTTCCCTCTTGGAAGTTCATGACGTCTGCCAGGTTAAGCAAGAATGAGGCAAAGCACTTTCAGAAATCCACTTTTTCCACCATTGTATATGGCCTCTGAAGAGCCACTGTGAAATGTTAAGTATTTAACAGCAAATTAAAACTGAGTGTGTTTTTTATTTCACTATCGGAACAAGGTACTACATAACCACTTGAGATATTTACTGTACATTATCATTTCCCAGGTAGTTTTACTATTAGCTAGAAATAAGAGTAGAGTGACAATCATCAGATAATACAAGTAGAACCATTTTCCAGCAATTTTTAGAGCACATGCAAATCTCTTTAGCAAAAGGACTTTTTCAAGGACTGAATCTCTTATAGTTTCTCAATGTGAATGTTAATTAAAGAAACCTACCAAAACCAAGAATGATTTCAAATGGTAATAGGGTTTCAAATGGTAGATGAAACATGAAAATGTATGTAACATATCAACAAGATTTATTTGTATCTCTAAAATTCTATAGGGAAATGTACCTAATTTCAATGCAACTCTGTACCCACCCCAGCCCACTCCACACCAAAATAGGCATTTGTGAGAAAGCACTACACACACACACACACACACACACACACATGCACAACTTATAAACAAACACCAGGATTTGAATTTTACCTAAAACAAGAGATAGCCCAGGATAAACCTGGTTTGATTCTACTAACTCCAAAGTTCAATGGAAAAAAAAAAATAACCCTTTTCTCAAGGTTATTCACCATCATTACTCGTACAATTAGGAAATACTTTTGCTAAAAGCATTTAGCACTAATCCAGCATGACTCCTTTATTTCCAGATGAAGAAACGAAGTGTCAGAGAGGTCTCTTTGCTAGGAGTAATCTGCATGCTGAAAACCACCTATAACACTTTGAATCATACCTACTGTTAGTATTTTGTGATGTCCTTCTAGGTGTTTTTTTTTTTTTGAATGACTATATATTTTTTATTTTAAAAATGGGCTCTCATTTTATTTTTTCATTTAACATACAATGAAAATCTACCATTTAAAAATTATCCTTATGCATCAGTATCCTATTATATGCATTTACCTTGATAATATATAGAGATATACTGTGCTAATTCCCCCTGCTGAATATTTAGCCCATTTTTTTTCTTGGCACATTTTCAGTTTTCCGCTAAAATAAACAATGATGTAGCTAAATCTTTTCACATATTGTTAATTATTTCCTTAGGACAAATTCTTAGAAGTAAAACTGTTGGTTCCTAACGTGACTTGAATTGTCTTCTAGAAGGCTACTCAAACTTTCACTTTCACTGCTAATGAATAAGAATGTCCTGACTTTAACCAACACACTGAATTTGTTATCATGTAGGTTTGGCTTTGTTTTTTAATCTTGAAAACTTAGACAAAATGTTAGTTCATTGTTGTTTCATTTGTATTTCTTTAAAGTTGGGCTTTTATTCATGTAACTCACCAATTGTGTTTCTTTTCTTATAGAGTGATTCTGTTGATTTTCCTGGCAGAAAAGTCATTTTTTTCTTTTTTAAAAATTATACTTTAAGTTCTGGGGTATTATGTGCAGAACGTGCCAGTTTGTTACATAGGTATATACGTCCCATGGTGGTTTGCTGCATCCATCACCCCATCCTCTACATTAGGTATTTTTCCTAATGATATCCCTCCCCTGTACCCCCACCTCCTACTATTCCTCCCCTAGTCCCCCAGTCCCCCAGACAGGCCCCAGTGTGTGATGTTTCCCTCCCTGTGACCATGTGATCTCATTGTTCCACACCCACTTATGATTAATTTCTAAGGATTTTTTTTTTTTTTTTGAGACGGAGTCTCTCTCTGTTGCCCAGGCTGGGGTGCAGTGGTGTGATCTTGGCTCACTGCAACCTCTGCCTCCCGGATTCAAGTGATTCTCCTGCCGCCAACATCCTGAGTAGCTGGGATTACAGGTGCGCACCACCGCACCCGGCTAACTTTTGTATTTTTAGTAGAGATGGGGTTTCGCCATGTTGGTCAGGCTGGTCTCAAACTCTTGACCTCGTGATCCACCTGCCTCAGCCTCCCAAAGTGCTAGGATTAACAGGCATGAGCCACTGCGCCTGGTCGACTTCTAAGGATTTTTAGGACATTAAAGTTAATGTCTTTTTGGCAACACTGGAAATAGAATCCCAGCCTTGTCAATTGCCTTTACATTTTCTTTATGGTGTTTCTGATGGGTAGAAAAATGTTATTCTTTAACTTATACATATCTATCAGATATTTTATTCATGCTTTCTAGCTCTGGTGATATGCTTAGAAATATCTTCCCTACCTTGAAATTTAAATACTCATTTTTATTTTATTTTAGCAATTTTAACTAAACTACATTTTAATTGTTACAATTAAATTATATATTAATGAAATACAAATATTATTTTATTTAACTAATTATTTAATATTTAGTTAAATAAAATTTATATTTAAAATTTAAATATTATATATATCCAATGTATATTTAAATAAAATATATGTCCAATGTATATTTTTATATAAAGTGTAAAGAAGGAGTCTAACTTTATGTTATTTTTCCAAATGACAGCTGTTGCTTTCAACACCATTTATTGAATAATCATCCCTTTTCTCATTGAATAAAATGCTACTTGAGTCACACACACAGACACGCACACACACACACACACACACGAAAGAAATACATACACGAGTCTTATTTGAAATCTATAGTCTGTCCAAATCAACTTTATCTAATTTTTCACCTGAGTCATGGTCCTAATTCTTACAACATTATATAATATGTATGACTATGATTTTTGCAGTATAATATCTGGAATGCTGTGTTCTACATCTTTCCAACCTTTACCTACTGTGCTTTATTTCAACTTTGTCTTTTTTTTTTTTTTTTTGAGACAGTCTCACTCTGTCACTCAGGCTGGAGTGCAGTGGCATGATCTCAGCTCACTGCAGCCTCTGCCTCTCGGGTTCCAGCCATTCTCTTGCCTCAGCCTCCCAAGTAGCTGGGATTACAGGCATGCACACTATGCCTTGCTAATTTTTGTATTTTTAGTAGAGATGAGGTTTCACCATGTTGGCCAGGCTTGTCTTGAACTCCTGACCTCAGGTGATCCACCCGCCTCGGCCTCCCAAAAGTGCTGATATTACAGGTGTGAGCCACTATGTCCAGCCGGCTTTTTCTTGATGATTGTCTCATGTTAGCTTGATTCTTCAAATATTTTATTAAAATCAAAAATAAAATCTGATTGGAACTGCCTATAATAGAATAAATATTATAGATTAATTGCTTGTCATTAATTAAGACATTTTGGTTTTCTTCACAACAACAGCAAAAACACACCTTCTGATTTCTTAGTGTGATTTTGTGACTGGAATCTTGTGCTATTTAAAAAGAATTGGCTGGACACGGTGGCTCACACCTATAATATCAGCATCTTGAGAGGCCAATGTGGGCAGACTGCTTGAGCCTAGGAGACTACCCTGGGGAGCATACCAAGACCCCATTTCTACAAAAAAATAAAATTTAGCCAGGGGCGGTGGTGGACACCTGTAGACCCAGGTGCTCATGAGGCTGAAGCAAGAGAACTGCTTGAGGCTAGGAGGTTGAAGGTTGCAGTGAGTTGAGATCATGACATTGTACTGCAGTCTGGACAACAGCAAGAAAGTAAGTAAATAAAGAGGTATTTTATTTTTCTCATTATAATTTCTAGCTTATTATTACTTTTTATAAAAAAGCTAATAGTTTTCTTATATATAATTTTGTATTTGGCTACCATTCTGAATGACTGAATCATTTCTAATAACATTTCAACTAATTCCTTTGGCACTTCCAATAAATATCCACACAGTTATAAAGTCCGTGTTCATTTTATATTTTATGTTTCAAGTTATTGTATTAGAACGATAACTTAATAATAATGAGACTAGGATGTCCCAAATATTGCATACAAATATTATGTTATGTCATATTGCTTATAACTAGCCTGACTTTAATAGAAATGACTCACTCTTAAAAATTGGTTTCACCATCGAAATAAACACTATATTCTTCTGTTGCTATTTCACTGCATCCTTTAAAAAAAACTAATAACATGATGAACCCTGATGCGAAAATCCTTAATAAAATGCTGGCCAACCGAATCCAACAGCACATCAAAAAGCTTATCCATCATGATCAAGTCGGCTTCAGCCCTGGGATGCAAGGCTGGTTCAACATACACAAATCTATAAATGTAATCCATCACATAAACAGAACCAAAGACAAAAATCACATGATTACCTCAATAGATGCAGAGAAGGCCTTTGACAAAATTCAACAGCCCTATATGCTAAAAACTCTCAATAAAATAGGTGTCAATGGAACATATCTCAAAATGATAAAAGCTATTTATGACAAACCCACAGCCAATATCATACTGAATGGGCAAAAACTGAAAGCATTCCCTTTGAAAACTGGCACAAGACAAGGATGCCCTCTCTCACCACTCCTATTCAACACAGTATTGGAAGTTCTGGCCAGGGCAATTAGGCAAGAAACAGAAATAAAAGGTATTCAATTAGGAAAAGACGAAGTCAAATTGTGTCTATTTGCAGACGACATGATTGTATATTTGGGAGACCCCATCGTCTCAGCCCAAAATCTCCTTAAGCTAATAAGCAATTTCAGCAAAGTCTCACGATACAAAATCAATGTACAAAAATCACAAGCATTCCTATACACCAATAACAGACAAACAAAAAGCCAAATTATGAGTGAACTCCCATTCACAAGTGCTACAAAGAATAAAATATCTAGGAATACAACTAACAAGGGATGTGAAGGACATCTTCAAAGAGAACTACAAACCACTGCTCATGGATATAAGAGAGGACACAAACAGATGGAAAAACATTCCACACACATGGTTAGGAAGAATCAATATCATGAAAATGGCCAAACTGTCCAAAGTAATTTAGAGGTTCAATGCTATCCCCATCAAGCTACCACTGACCTTCTTCACAGAATTGGAAAAAAACACCTTAAATTTTATATGGAACCAAAAAAGAGCCCACATAGCCAAGACAATCTTGAGCAAAAAAAAAAAACAAAAAAAAAACACACAAAAAAAACAAAGCTGGAGGCATCATGCTACCTGACTTCAAACTATACTACAAGGCCACAGTGACCAAAACAGCCTGGTACTGATACCAAAACAGAGATATAGACTAATAGAACAGAATAGAGGCCTCAGAAATAACGCCACACACCTGCAACCATCTGATCTTTGACGATCTTGACAAAAATAAGCAATGGGGAAAGGATTCCGTATTTAATAAATGGTGCTGGGAAAACTGGCTATTCGTATGCAGAAAGCTGAAACTGGATCCCTTCCTTACACCTTATATGAAAATTAACTCAGTATGGATTAAAGATTTAAATGTAAGACCTAAAACCATAAAAACCCTAGAATAAAACCTAGGCAACCATTCAGGAGATGGGCAAAGACTTCATGACTAAAACACCAAAAGCAATGGCAACAAAAGCCAAAATAGACAAATGGGATCTAATTAAACTCAAGAGCTTCTGCACAGCAAAAGAAACCATCATGAGAGCAAACAGGCAACCTACAGAAAGGGAGAAAAATTTTTACAATTTACCTGTCTGACAAAGGGCAAATATTCAGAATCTACAAAGAACTTAAGCAAATTTACAGGAAAAAAACCAAGCAACTCCATCAAAAAAGTGGGTGAAGGATATGAACACTTTTCAAAAGGAGACATTTATGCAGCCAACAGACATATGAAAAAAAGCTCATCAGAGAAATGCAAATTAAAACCACATTGAGGTACCATCTTATGCCAGTTAGAATGGTGATCATTAAAAAGTGAGCAGACAACAGATGCTGGAGAGGATGTGGAAAAATAGGAATGCTTTTACACTATTGGTGGGAGTGTAAATTGGTTCAGCCATTGTGGAAGACAGTGTGGCAATTCCTCAATGATCTACAACTAGAAATACCATTTGACCTGGCAATCTCATTACTGGGTATATAAGCAAAGAATTATAAATTGTTCCATTATAAAGACACATGCACACGTATGTTTATTGCAGCACTATTCACAATAGCAAAGATCTGAAACCAACCGAAATGCCCATCAATGATAGACAGGATAAAGAAATTTGAAACATACATACTATGGAATACTATGCAGCCATAAAAAAGGATGTGTCATCCTTTGCAGGGACATGGATGAAGCTGGAAACCATCATTCTCAGCAAACTAACACAAGAACAGAAAACCAAACACCACATGTTCTCACTCATACATGGGAGTTGAACAATGCGAACACGTGGACACAGGGAGGGGAACATCACACACTAAGACTGCAGGTGCGCACCTCCATGCCTGGCTAATTTTTGTATTTTTTAGTAGAGACAGGGTTTTACCATCTTGGCCAGGCTAGTCTTGAACTCCTGACTGCATGATCCACCTATCTCAGCTTCCCAAAGTGCTGGGATTATAGGCGTGAGTCACCACACCCAGCCAGACTGGACAATTTATAAAGGAAAGAGGTTTAATGAACTCACAGTTCCACATGGCTGAGGAGGCCTCACAATCATGGTGAAAGGCAAAGGAAGAGCAAAGGCGTGTCTTACATGCGGCAGGCAAGAGTGCGTGTGCAGGGGAACTTCCCTTTATAAAACCATCAGATCTCCTGAGACTTATTTGCTATCATGATAATAGCACAAGAAAAACTGGCCCCCATGATTCAAGTACCTCCCACCACGTGCCTCCCACAACAGGTGGGGATTATGGCAGCTATAATTCAAGATGAGATTGGAGTGGGGACACAATGAAACCAAATCAGAAGTGAAGATGTTACTTATGGATGTCGCTGACACAAAAAATAAGACCCGGTCAATTTTAGTCAGTACACCCATACTTAAAGAAAATTCTCAAATGTGACAGGAAAAGATTGCCAAATGAATAGACATTTATATATTTTAAAGTCATTTTTTTTCAACTTTAACCATATTATTATTTCAGTTATCCAACCAACTCGATCAAGTATTAGAAAGATACTGCTCATATAATGCTACCTTAGATTAAAAAAAAATAAACACCCACCATCCCCTGCTCCGATTTAACCACACTTTAAGTTGCCTACAATTTCATTATCCAATAAAACGACTGAACTCAGGGTCCCACCTGGGCAGACCAAAATATTGATTTCCTCAACCATAGGAAGAGCAGGGGAGTCCTGGGGTCGCTGACTTGGCTTCTCAGTGTACCCCAGTATGCTGTACTGATGTTGCCATTTTGTCTATTTTTGTCATTTTTGCACATGTTGATGTGAAATATGTCAAAAACAATGGACATGGTGCTAAGTCAACAACTGACAGATGAAGCTGGCTAGCTAATTTTCACTCTCATTCCATATTAAAACAAGTAAGAGGCAATAAATAGGTTATGTCAATCAAGGTGAACATCGAATGCCTTATTTCGGACACTGATTCTTTGCTAATTTTTTTTTCTGAGTATTTGGAACTAGCAACTGTAAATATTCAGTGGTTTTCAGGTATTGTACATTTTTATCTGTATGTCCTAATCATGGAAATTGGCATTGTATAGTTTTGTAACAGACCTGGAGTACCTTAAGTTAACCACATTTATTATAAAACTATAGTATTTATTGTCTAGCAACTATTGTTCCTTTCTTAATTTGTTAAATCATTGCCCCATTCAAAATTACTCAAATAATTTTACTAAAAAACACAAATCTTATCATTCATTTTCTGTGAATAAATGCAATATTTGAATTTTCAAATAGCTTTAGGGATACGTTTCAAATTACCAATGGAGATTTGCTTTGAATTGCCTGATTCCGTTTTCTGAGCAGACCACTTACGTTGACAAATTCTTAAAATTAATGAGATTCTTTAAAATAAGTTTCCTTAAATATCAATATTTAAATTTTATAGTTAACAAAGAACAATACTTATGTTGGCATTTGCCATTACTGTGCAACTACAGACTTTTGAAAAGACAATAATCTATGAGGTCATGATATCCATTTAAGATTAATTATCCTGCCTGCTTCTAAAAGGATCTGAGTCATTGTATCTTCCCATAATTACCCTTGCTGGCATTTACAAAATAATACATTTTCTTTTTCTATTCATCATTAGCTTTTTCCTAAGAAGTTTCAGTGTTTCTCTAGAGCAAATTACTTATGTCATAAGTCACAAAACATTAAGCAAAAGAGAGGCCGTAAGTTCACTGCCCATCCACAGGAGGAAAGCACCTGGGGAAGGAGACCAAGGCTCACCATCCTTCATGAAGATATACTGAAGCTCTTGTCCTCCCAGCTGTCAGCCACTTCCTAGCTCCCTGTGCCACGACTTACTATCATCAGTCATCTTATTGTCAGAAAGGATTTCAAGAAAAAGAAAGAACTAATGTGGCCAGGCGCAGTGGCTCACGCCTATAATCCCAGCATTTTGGGAGGCTGAGGGGGGCTGATCACTTGAGATTGGGAGTTTGAGACCAGCCTGGCCAACGTGGTGAAATCCTGTTTCTGCTAAAAATACAAAAATTATCTGGGTGTGGCGGTGCACACCTATAGTCCCAGCTACTCAAGAGGCTGAGGCAGGAGAATGACTTGAACCTGAGAGGCAGCTCCAGCCTGGGTGACCGAGTGAGACTCCATCTCAAAAAAACAAGCAAAAAAACGAATGAAAAAGAGGAGAAAACTGGAACTATCATAAAACTTGAAAATATTCCAATTTGCCATTTAATTTCAACAATTATTCTTGATAATTTTTCAAAGAATTTGGAATATCACATGATAGGACCAGAACAATCATATTTCAATAAGGCTAAGTCCTTGCCACTACCTAGAACCAACACAAAACCACTTCCAGAAGACACGTATTAATAAAAATGCAGAGAAAGAAAACTGCATTTGCTTTTTCCTTTTGCCAAGTACAATAGCAGGTACTTTTATAGGAGCAATCATATAACACTGAGACCTGCTAACAATTAGACAAAAACAAATTAAAGAGGGTTGCATTTTCTTTTAGAAAATCCCTAGGTAAGGTTGACAAAACTCAGAGAAGAAACCTACAAGCAAAGAGACATTGAACTGCATAGTGAAACAACACTATTTACAAAGACCCAACTTTTAAAACGCAGCATACATAATCATTTCAGATGCATTCTGAACACAACTGCTTTAAGCCAACTCCACCATCCAGTGGCCAGGACAGAAAGTTGTTTAAAAACTGTTCCCTGACCAGGTGTAGCAGCTGACGCCTATAACCTCAGTGCTTTGGGAGGCTGAAGTGGAAGGTTTGCTTGAGCTCAGGAGGGTGACATCAGCCTGACCAAGAGAGTGAGACTTCATCTCTATTAAAAAAAAAAAAAATATATATATATATATATATAAATGCATATAATATATATATAAACTAAAAAGAAATGTTCTCTATTAAAATTTTCCTCCCTCTAAAGAAAGGATTCTGCCCAACTCCTGACATATTCATTCTTCCTCCTCCTTTTCTTCCAAGCATTTAAGGGTGCCTACTATGTGCTGAGATCTCTTAAGCACTGGGTATATGGAGTTGAAACAGACAGACTCTGCGCTCTAGCCTGGGTGATGGTACGAGACTCCATCTCAAAAAGAAAAAAAAAAAAAATGGGAGGGACAGACACATACACACAAGAAGCTAACAGTGTTTAACAGGAAAGAAAGCCAAGTGAACAATATCATTTTTGGGGTTAAAGAATATGTCCTGTGCTGCAAAATGCTAGAAAAACAATGATTTCATCTGATTTGCATGATTATCATTTGCACATATATGTATGAAATAAATGGCACAGCCCGTAAGTCTGGAGTCATGAGGACTGAGAAGTAGCTAGACTCAAGAAAACTTCAAAAGGAGTCAGAAAACGAATACCTGACAACCAGAGAGAGAAAAAAGAAATACTAACATTATCAAAGTAGGCTATCCTCAAAATACACACATTCTCTGCCACAGTATTTTTCGCTTCCCACATTGTTTTTGTTTTGTTTTGTTTGAGACAGAGTGTTCTGTTGCTGAGGCTGGAGTGCAGTAGCACAATCTCAGCTCACTGCAACCTCCTCCTGGGTTCAAGTTATTTTCCTGCCTCAGCCTCCTGAGTAGCTGGGACTACAGGCATGCAGCACTACGCCTGGCTAATTTTTGTATTTTTTATAAAGACAGGGTTTTGCCACATTGGCCAGGCTGGTCTCAATCTCCTGGCCTTACATAATCCTCTGGTCTCGGCCTCTCAAACTGTTGGGATTACAGACATGAGCCACAGTACCTGGCCCACTCCCAGTTTTTAATTCACATTTTCTGTCTTGACCTCCTTGTTACTTATTCTGTGGACACTTTCTTTCTCTTATTAGCTTTATCTTGTCCCTTTCTTCTTTGGATGGCGTAGCATCCAATATGGAAATAAATGTATTTTTAAAAGCTTCAGCAAATTTTGGGGCCACTCACATACAGTCTGCAGATAGGCTGGTATAGGGGCTCCTTGATGGCTTTGGCATTTCAAATTCTTCCTAGCTTTCTGCACCAACATTCATAGAGTGTGACGGTTATATCGTCTTGGTTTAAGAGGGCTGTCTTACCTTCAGTCTCACATTTGTGTTCAGGCAGGGTAAGAAGGAAAAAGGCCAAAAGAACTTCTAGCTGAGCTGGCTTTTTTTAAGTAAAGGTCTTCCAAGAATTTCTGCCCTATGACTTTCACCGGCTGGAGACAGATCACAGGTGCACCCACTGTTGCAAGGCAGGCTGGGAAATGTAGTGGTTTGAAAGCAGGTGATTTGCCACCAGAACAAAATTGGCGTTCTGTCAGTGAAGGATAAAGGGGAACATGGAGGGCACTAGCAGTGAATGCCAAGACTGTCCATTTCAGTCACTCAGGCCATCCAGACAGTTCTCTTCTTTCTACAGTGTTCCTTCATGTGGGCATGTCCTTGTTGATGTTCACCATCTCCTTGTTTTATCCCAAAGCTTGTCTAAGGAAGCTTTAAAATTCCCACAGCCAGGTCACATTCCTAGTAGACTCTCTAACACACTGGTTCTCAAACGTGGCTTCACATTGGAACCACCTGACAAGTTTTAAGAATGACTGACACCTGGGTGCCACAGGAAACAATGTGATTGGTCTAGGGTGCAGCCTGGGCAGTGGGAGCTTTAAAACCTCCCAAGTGATTCTAATGTGTAGCAATGTTTGAAAACCACTGTGTTAGATTCCAGCCACCAATAGTTGTTAATGCTCCCCAGGTGATTCCAAAATTCATCCAAGGCTGAGGACCCCTGCATTAAGGCATCTTCCTCCTTAGCAGAAAGCTCACTGGGGTAAGCTGGGAGCAGATGGGGGCACCCTGCCTGTTTTTAACAGCTGGGATTAGAGTCCACACCACTTGGACCTGCAAACAGACTACAGAGAGGAAGCTATTCAAAGACAGAGATTAAGAAAAGGGAGTATCTTAATATCCACAGGCTTGTAAGACACTAGTAATCAACATTTAGATTTGTGAAGATCTTTGTAGGGGGCTTCTCGTCCTTCCACAGTTTTGCATCTGCCATCTCTTCCCTGTGTGTGGGCCTTCTCGACAGTTAGGGCAGATTTTCACCTTTTAATTGCGGGGAGTAGAGGCTGAGAGTCCTGTGGGCAGGGTGAGAGGGCCATCTTCCCTGCTTAAGGCTTTTCTCCCTGGGTCTGACCTGTGAATTTTTCACTCTTACTGTGGATTTCATTTTCCCTGAATTCTTTTCTGTGATCATACTATTCTGATAATTCTGGATGGGTGAGAGAAAGTATTGTTTCCACAATCTGCCTGTTTTGAGTTAAAAAAAGAGGTCAGAACAAATATGAGATTATTTTTTCCACTCATTTATAATTAATTGCAATTAATTCAATATTATTGCCTAATCACTTAGGTTTGAGTTGAATGGTTTCACCTACAGCAGAATATATCATTTCAGAGGACTTAGTGATTAAAAAAAAGCTTTTAAAGCATTTCCAGAGCTTGACCACTGGCCCAAACAAAACAAAAAAAGCTTGTTGTAGGGATAGGCTAAGCGAAGACCACTTTGCAGAAGCAGTCTAGTGGAAAGAGAGAAGACTGCAGACTCACTAAGAATTATGATGAAAGAAAAATTATGTTTGGGTTTTTTTTTTTTTTTTTGGACAGGGTCTTACTGTGTTGCCCAGGCTGGAGTGCAGTGGCACAATCTTTGCTCATTGCAGCCTCAACCTCCCAAACTCAAGCAGTCCTCTCACCTCAGCCTCCTGAGTAGTTGGGACTACAGGCATGGACCACCACACCTGGCTAATTTTTTAAACATTTTGTAGAGACGGGGTTTTACTATGTTGCCCAGGCTAGTCTCAAATTCCTGGGTTCAAGCAGTCTACCTGCCTTGGCCTCCAAAAGTGCTAAGATTGCAGATGTGAGCCACCATATCTGGCCAAAAGATTTTGAAATTGGGAACATAGATTTGGCTGTCAGAATCCGTGTGAAACCAAATATAAGGTGGGAGTTTCCTGGACAATTCTCCAAAATCTCACCCTAGTACACTTTACATGTGGGTCGGTCCTTCTTGGAATTCAGCCAACGGTATCAAAAACAGTCTGTTACAATAATGGGCACCATGTTTTAAGGATTGACTTTGTACCAGGTGCTACTCTAGGCCCTTTCTGCACAAGATCTTATTTAATCCTTACAAGTCTGTTATCTAGAAAAGCAACTGAAACTAAGAGGAGGAAAGTGACTCAACTGAGGTCCCATAGTTAGTAAGTGACAGAGCTGGGTGGGATTTCAAACCAAGTCTCACCTTAAGCAGTTCCTTTAACTACGTTAAAGAAGAAGGAGGAGGAGGAAGGAGAAGTAGGAGGAAGACGAAAGAAGTTTGAGAAAGTGTTACAGAAATGCTCAACCATCTGTACCTATTTTCTCAAAATACTTTAATCTGATGACTTCACCTCCACATTTATTTCTAGACACAGGATAATCATTTCATCAGCCATGATAAGATGCGGCAGTGATGACAGGCCCATGCTAAATATGAAATGAATGAATGAATGTGCTTCGTGCCCCATTTCCTCAGCTATAAAGTGAGAGCAAGTAGTGTCATAGTTGATATGGTTTGGATTTGTGTCCCTGACCAAATCTCACATCAAATTTTAATCTCTAGCATTGGAGGAGGGGCCTGGTGGGAGGGGATTGAATCATGGAAGTGGATTTTCCCCTTGCTATTCTTGTAACAGTGAGTGAGTTCCCATGAGATTTGGTTATTTAAAAGTAAGTAGCGCCTCCCTCTTCTCTCTCTCCTTCCTTCTCCAGCCATGTAAGACGTGCCTACTTCCCCTTCTGCCGTGTGGGTAAGTTTCCTGAGGCTTCCCCAGCCATGCTTCCTATGGAACTATAAGTCAATTAAACCTCTTTTCTTTATAAATTACCCAGTCTCAGGTAGTTCTTTATAGCAATGTGAGAGTGGATTAATACAATGGTCACTCCTGCAGAGCAGCAGGCACCCACAATGCCAAATAATATATGCAGAGTTTTCACAGCAACAGCTAAGGTACTGACAGCACCTGTAAGCACAGAGGTGTTCTTTTTGAGAATATTAACTCTGTATCATTGCAGAGCCTCTAGTCTTTAGTAGAATGAGCTATGGCATCTAAGATTTAGTAAAGTGGTAAGTATGGCGTCATCATCTCTTTCCATGATTCGTCTTTTCTGCGTTTCCTTGAACTCCTATTCAGTAGGATCTTATTTATTGTCTTGTGTGTGTCCAGCATTATCCTGGGCACTGTGTATAACCTAACCACAATTACCAAGCCAGAAATTTATTCCAAGTTTATTCCAGCCGGGGTCACAAACCCCTGTCTCAAAAAAAAAAAAAAAGAAGAAGAAAAGAAAACCCTGAAAGCTAAAGGTGATTTTATAAACTTCTACTGGGTACTGATTGCTGACTGTATAACATCTAAACTCCTAAGCATATAAACATAGTGTGAAAACTTGTCCCTCTATGCTGACACCCTCCCCTGCCAAACTAATGCTTGCTAGTCATCTTCACTGCAACTCATTCCAGCTCTTCTCAAATTTCCATTATTTTCTGGGCCTTGCTTGGTCAACTAATGACTCTATGCCTTTGCATGTACAATGTGTTCTGCCTGGAATACCTTTCCCTCTTATCTATATAGCATACTCATATTCATCCTTCAAAACCCTGCTCACACAGCCTGTGGAAGGCCTCACCGACTCTTTCTTGGGTAAGTTGCTCTTCTGTTTTCATAGCTGCGTTCACACCTCTGTGACAATATTTCCCATTGGAACTTTTCCTATAATAGAATTTGAAATCCTCAAGGGCTTGGATGTGTTATCTTTGTCTCTCTCACACCTGCCCACTGTAGGTGTTTCATGGAGGTTTTGCTGAGTAAATTAATAAAAGTACACAAAATGGAAACTGTCAGCTAACCCAGGCTAGGAGGGTACTGGATGTAAGGAGTATTTGTAAGGGGAAGGAAAGGTGTTGGAAAATACCTCATTTGTAACTATTTACACTTTAACGTATTTAGAGGTGGTGAACAGGAAGAAACAACTAGGGCATTTAAATGCGTTCAAAATTAATACATCGCATAGCACTTATAATGAAATTTGAGGTGTGGTTTCTATTGACTCGAAATCATTTCTGGAGGCCTCATGAAGGAGGTAAACTTAGAACTCGTGGTTGAGAGACGAGAAGGAAGGATCTCTTTAGTTCACAGAAAAATGGGCCTAGAGAGCCACTTCCAATGAGGAAAAAGAATACGAATCTCAAAGTGTGGATAAGCTGAGTGCCTGGCACCTAGCAGGCCCTGAAGAGTGTCTAGAGTACCCACCTCGCTCCCCTCAACTACTCCAGTGTTTAACTAATTGAAGCAAACGCTAGATGCCAAACGAGGTGCAGCCTCATTACCCAAAGCACACTTTTTCTGAGAACCTTGGAGGATGTGGCTTCCACATCCCAAACGCAAACCTAAAACTTAAGTTTCAATGGACTTGCTCCTCCCTAAGTCTCAAAGATGGAGGCTGCTTCTCGCCTCCTGGAGAGCTGGGGCTGCAGCAAAGGTGCTGAGACATCTCAGAGTCCAGTCACCCCAGCCTGTGGAGGCGAGAACTGGGGGCTCCTAAGGTTGCTTCTAAAAGACCCCGTGGCCTGCACCAAGGGAGAAGCTTGGGGGTGGAAGGAGAAGCATGCGCACTGCCGTCCTCAGCAAACTGGGAGGCGCTGGGAGCTGGCTTCCGGGCCAGACCGGAAGCAAAATGGCCCCACCCTGTATTGCCGTAGTGTCCCGTGGCCGGAAAAAATGGCTGCTCTGGTGCTCTGCAGGGGTGACTAGGGTGTCCAAAGACGGGCCACCAGTGTTTACTCCACTCTGCTGCCTCCTTGGCAACCAGAGTGATTCGTTTTCCGCTGCAGAAACGTCGGCAGGAGGTGGACTGGGAATCAGCATTTCTGCAAAAAGCCTGTGGTGAAAATGTGCTTGGGGGCGTGGCAAAGGCTGGTCCAGGAAGATGGAAAGGCAGCAGGTGTGCAGGGGTCGTGGGAGCTGAGGGTGGCGTAGGCAGAAAAGTCCTCAGAGGAGGCAGGGCCTGTCTGGGGTTGGAATGAGTCAGCGTCACGGCCAGTTGCATCATGTCTAAAAGTGGCCAGCGAGTGTTGGGGCCAGCTCCCCACTTTATCTGAATTTGTGAAAGACTTTGTAACCTCATATCACCTCGGTGTAGCCGCTCCGGTATTAGAATCACAATATGTAAGAGCCAAAAGGGACATAAAGATCAACTATTCCAACCCTCGTATTTTACAGATGAGAAAAAAAGAGACCAATAGGGATTCGATGTCAGACCTACAGTTTGATCACACCCTCTGAAGACATCATCCCTTTCTGCCCTTGTTTTGTGGTGACACTCAAAAGACCATCCTTGTCACTTTCAAAAGGTGTCAGGTTTCCTACGTGGGACAAACCTCTGATTTACAAGCCAGCCTCTTCACGTTGCAGCCTCTTTCGGTTCATCGGTTCATCGTTGGCCACTGAAAATTTAAGATCCCTGCGGTGTGATGGAAGTGTTTATACCATTAATGGAAGTAGGTTGTGCTAAATTGGATATCTGCAAGCAGCTTTATGAGCCATAAAAGTCAACATCTTTCTTTCATTACTCTAAAGGCTGTTTACGGAAAAGATAAGGCAGGCCTAGCTCAGGGTACCCTTTGAGAATTAGTGGGAGGGTCTGGCAGGAAGGAATAACAGGAAAGGATTCAGAATCAATGCCCAGGCAGTGGAGACAAGCAGCCTGTGGACATAGGGACTAGCATGTCATTTATTTCTTCAGGAGCCAGCTTGTCACACTCATGTGGGACCAGGCTCCTGATGAAGGACCCAGTCAGAAAGGCTGTCATAGCTGGCTTCATTCTTCCTAACCCACAGCTGGTTTCATGAGCAGCCTTCCTGCCTCGGGGTGGCATTCGTTTCACAGATCTCATCAACACTCGGTAAAAACTTGAAAAGCCTGCCCATTCTTACACAGTACATTCTTTCAGGGTCTCCATAAGTCCTCCATATTTTCAGTCTGCTTCCTACCTCTCAACCAAAGCTGGCACCACAGTGTACAGACACCAGACTGTACTCCGGCCTGAACGACAGAATGAGACTCTCTCAAAAAAAAAAAGGATGGTAATAATTTGTTCTATGGTCAAGGAAATGCCTCTAGCTCCCTATTCTCAAACCAGTACATTGTGAAGCATAGCTGATTGTTCTCAATATTCTTTCCCAGGAACTTAAAGAAGGAGCCAGATGCGGTGTATCATGCCTGTAATCCCAGCACTTTAGGAGGTGGAGACAGGTGGACCACAAGGTCAAGAGATTGAGACAATCCTGGCCAACACGGCAAAACCCCATCTCTACTAAAAATACAAAAAAAAAAAAAAAAAAAAAAAAAAAAAAAAAAAAA